>JAQQSW010012499.1:0-12513 GCA_028646575.1 Pseudocheirus occidentalis
AGAGAGAGAGAGAGAGAGAGAGAGAGAGAGAGAGAGAGAGAGAGAGAGAGAGAGAGAGAGAGGAGAGCGATCTGGGGTTAAAGGCAGTGTGTAGTATCATGGAAGAACCCAGGACATGGAGAGTTAGGACACTTGGGTTAGATTGCAGACTCAGTCACTTACCAGCTGTGTGACCTTGGGCAAGTCCCTTCCCCTCTCGGGGCCTCAGTTTCCCCATCTGTGATATAAGGAGGTTGAACTAACGGATGTCTGAGGCCCTTTCCAGTTCTGATCTGTAAATTCTGCGCCTGACACCCGAGGGGGCGGCGGGGGGGTGGGGTGGGGGGGCGCAGGCAGCTGCTGACAGCACGGCGGCGGTAGCTGTAGCGGCAGCATCGGCTGCAGACGCTCGTGCTCCGCTCTGGGGGGGCGGTTGGCACAGCCTGCCTTGGGCCCTGGCAGCGCCTGGGGGACAGGAGGCTGTGGGGGGCGGACCCTCCAGCAGCCGGTAGGTGCTCTGTCTGTCCCCACGGGGCCGCGGCCGGGCTGGACCCGGGACTGGACTTGGGATGGGGTAGCTTCTGAGCGTGGGGGGTAGGGGGGGAACGAACACGTGGGCGTAGAGGGGGAGGACACATCGTCTCCCCTCGCTGTTCCTGGTCGGGGCTGGGGATTGGGGGCGGTGGCCAGTGCGGGAGCTACTGCAGTCGCAGGACGCGGGGGTGAAGGGGAACTGGGAGGTGGAGGACAGAGAACTCACTGCGGGAGAGATGTCGTGTTTGTGTGTGTGTGTGTGTGTGTGTGTGTGTGTGTGTGTGTGTGTGTGTGTGTGTGTGTGTGTGTGTTCTGGGAGGTCGATCCTCCTCTGAACCAGGTAACGGCTAAGCTGAGACCTCAGTTTCCCCATCTATTCAATGCCGGGCTTTGGCTAGATGATGTCTGAGGTCTCTCTAGACATTGCATTCGGTGTTATGGTCTAAGATCTCTTCAGTCTCTGATATGTTGTGTTTTGGGGTTCCTCCAGCTCTCAAATTGTGTTCTAAGATCTCTTCTGTCTTTGACATTCTGGGTTCTTTGTATGTGGAGTGGAGGACTGAGGTGGAGGGGGTGGGAGCCTTGGGATCATCTCTTCTTAGCCAGGTAATGTATTTGCTATGGGGTGGGGCAGGGAAGGGGCGGAAGGATGCCGGCATAGACTAGGGGAGTATATCTTGCAGTTGTTAAGTGAGATCAGCCCTGAAAGAGACTTGAGGGATCCTCTAACCCAGCTGTCTCATTGGATATTTCGGGAAAATGAGGCACAGAGCAGCCAGTAGTAAGACGTAAGTGGTGGACAAGATCTGAACTCCGGTCCAATACTTTTTTCACTACACAATTATATATACCACTTCACATACCTCTGCTAATGGCCTCGGGTTGTATATGTGCACTCTTGGGTTGGGGGTGGGATAGGGTTAGTCCCTCTAATGGTTGTGTATGGTTATGTTGGGGGGGGGCGGAGGACGACTCAGTTTCCTCCCCCCTCCACCTCTCTACCTCCAGATAACAAGCTCCATGTATTGGAGCTTCAATTCCCTTGCTTTTTAAATGGATTAAATGATCTCTAAGGTCCTTTCTTCCTCTAATAAACTACGAATCTATGTGAATGGCGTGGGGGCCGGAGTAAAAAGGTGCGTGATGGTGGCGGGATGATAGGCTGTATTGTGAAAACAGGGGCATATTCGTCATTGCAGAGTGCCTCTTTACGGATTCTTACACTCTGCTGTTAATGGAGTTTCCCTCAGTTTGAGATCTTGGGGGGGGGGGGTACTGTGTTCTCATCTCCTGAGGAAGCCTCTGTTGGTCCGCGGAGGATTAGGGCCAGGGACCAGTAAGGGGTAAGGTGAGGGAGAAATGACCATACAGGAGACTAGTCTTGTCTTCCTGGATATTGTGAAATGTTAGGGAAATCGAAACAATTTCTGCTCTTTGTCCCTTAAAATAAGATCTATAGCCAGAGAAGGAGCTGCAGGTGGCATGGCTCTCTGCATTCGTAATGGACTCTAGAGGCACTGGCTGTTGGAATCCCGAAATATCAGGCATGGAAAAGACCATAAGGATCCTCTATTTGACTGATTGGAAAACTGAAGGCCAAGAAGGGGAAATGACTTGAGAAAGGTCAAATAGCACCACAGTGGTGGAGCCTCTGTCCCTGACCCCCCAGCTCTTTGCCGTTTTGATATAATGGCAATGATTTTTAAAGTTTCTCCTCACTGAATCAGTATTCCTGTAGTGCCAAGCACATCGTAATGTAAAGCCGGCCTATCTATGCCCCAGCCTCTCTCCCCAGTGTTCACATTAGGAAGCTGGGCAGCTTCAGAAAGCTTTTCAATCATACAGTGGGGAGCCAAGCAGAGGAAACTCCTGCCTATGGGAAAGCCCCAGGCAGAGCTAGGAAGGAGAAAATACCCTGGGAAAACAGGATCTACTACCCAGGCTTACAAAGGAGCCTGAGAAGAAGGAAGGGAAGGGAAACCAGCTCTTGTACGGAGCTCTGTGTGAAGGAGGAACTGAGAAGGCTGGTAGGAGTAACGAAATGAGGGGATTTATGAGATTCCCCCAAACCTAATTTGGACAATTTCATTTCTTCTCATGAAGATTGACTTGCTTGTCTGGCTTAAGTCTCCTAATATCCATATTGGTTTGTATTCCTCTTCTAATAAAGCACTTTTATTTATTCTCAATGGTCCTTTTTAGCTCAAAATCCCATAATTCTATTATTATCATTATGCATTAGGCAAATGGATTTTGAGTCTTTCCTCTGCCACTTACAAGTTGTGTAACCATGAGCAAGTCATTTCCTCTTTCCAAACCTCTGTTTCCTCCTCCAAAAAAATGGGAAGAATAATCCTTGTACTACCTTATGGCGCTGTATGAGGAAAGTGCTTTCAAATGAAATCCTATGCTATTATTATTTACCTGTTCAACTCATGCCCTTAAAAGAACCTATTTCCTTGATATTACTGTGCCTTCTTGTCTTAATTCGGTAAAGTATAATGCATTGTTATAATATTTCATTGCTTGCATTGTTATAATATTTTTTAAGATTGTTGAATTTTTGTTGTTGCACAATGATTGCATTTGTATGGGGAACTTCCTGTGTGAATCCCCCATTACCAATTCAGACTTGTATCTCATAGTCTTAATTTCAGCCAGGACGGGTATTCTATGCATTACGCCTCTTACTTCAGAGGCTTCTAGATGGAATATATATGCCTCAGATTATATATATATATATATATATATACATATATATATAATATTTCCAAATGTCAAAGAAAACAAATTCTCCATTGACCATGTCCAGCAAAGTTACTCAGTTTGTGACAGCAACAGTGGCACTTGGATACTTCAATATTTTGATGGATGCAGGATGTCATCAAAATCTGCAAGCATTTGTTAAGTATTAAATATCTCTCCTTGGGGAGTGGGGATTGTTTTTGCTTTTTCTTTGTATCCCTAGAATTTTTTAGCACCATTCCTGCCACATTTTAAATGCTTAATAAATGCTTGTTGACAACCAATATGGGTACCCTCTGTGTAATAGAGATCATAACTTATCCATACTTTCTCATCTCTTGTTCATGTCCTTTCATAAATACACCTTCAAAGATCCAGCCGGGATGCTGGCTGGACTTCCACTGATCTGATCCTTTTTGCCGTTTTGTTTAGATTTGTGTAGCACTCAGGATTTGTATGTATTTGTTAGCCCTTACTGTCACTGTGTGACCATCCACCTCCTTTTTCAGTCCTGTATTGACTGTCATCTAGGCCAGTTTCTTGGTGCAGCCTGCTTCCACCCTTCTTTCTCTGTTCCTCTGGTTTTTTAGGCTTACATGCAGCTGTGGTTTTTAGTGGTGGTAAATGATTCACACAGGCTCATAGCATCACTCAGAGAATACTAGTGTCAGAAAGGTGGGCAAGTTTGGAATCACCTTAAACACTGTCGAACTTCCCGCAAATGTGATACAGCCTACTCTTGTCTGTTTTTCAATTCTGAATTCCCCTCACTGCCTACCTGTGATATTTAACCAAGATACACGTCCCAGTAGACCAGCTCATTTGGAAAGGAGCCTAATAAAAAGACAGTTACCGCTTATGTCTCTTCCTATTCCTAGAATTTCAAATAGACAGAGAACAGCATGGAGTAGTAGACAAGAGTTTTGGATTTAGATAGAGTCAAAGGACTTGGGTTCAAATCTTGAGTCTGCCACATAGTACTTGTGTGATCCACTTTACCTTTCTCTGACACAGTTTCCTTATCTGTAAAATTAGGGGAGCTGGAATAAATGATTGCTCAGGTCCCAAATCTACATTCCTGTGAATTTCCATAAGTCTGAGAGAAATGAAAGAGATTTCCACCCTGAAGTCTGATTAGGAATGAATTCTTTCCACTAAAGTCTTCCTGTGTTGCTGCTCCATGTGGCATGGAGGTGATCCTGGGTTTTTGAAGGTTATGCCAGTGAAGCCCAAGTCCCATCAGGCCTTACCAAGCTAAAAAAAGTTTTGAGTACAGATGCAAAGATGAGCTACATCCTATTAGAACATAGATTTAAAGTTATAAGGGAGGGGGGGAAGAAGGCAGCTAGGTGGTGCAGTGAATAGAGCACCAGCCCTGGAGTCAAGAGGACCTGAGTTCAAATCCGGCCTCAGACACTTGACACAAAAAACTAGCCATGTGACTTTGGGCAAGTCACTTAACCCCAATTGCCCTCCAAAAAGCAAAAAATAAAAAATAAAGTTATAAGGAAGGTCAGAGGCCACCTAGTCCAGTCTCCTCATTTTGCTGATGAGAAGTGTCTTGACAAGGGTCACACAGGTACTGATCAGTCAACAAGCATTTATTAAACACCATTTGGGGACCAGGCGAGGGCCAGGTTCTGGGGTTATAAAGACAAAAGTTGTTTCAGGCCCTGTTCACAAGGACTCTGCAGTCCAGCTGGGGAAGACAATATGTGTGTGTCCATTTTTTCCCCCAAGATTTCTCCTTGTATATACACAGATGAAAAATCTGTAAGGAATTTGAGGTCAAGTCTTCTGAATTCAGAGCCAGTGTTCTTTCTGATGAGGAACAGATTGGCTAAATGGAAAGAAGTTTATCACCAGAGAACTGGACAGTGGGAACTGAAGGCTTTGGCCACAGTAGCTCATGAAAGTATTTGATAAGGTGTAGAGGGGTTGAAATTGTGTCACCCCCCCAAAGTACCACGCAAATCAAGACAACACAAGACATTTGCAGTAGTGAAACTTTGCAGTAGGAAATAGCTCAAGTGGTTCTGAAAATCACTGAGATACTGGGACAATATTTCTAAATTTAAAAGGAGATGAAACTACAACAACCCAATTTGCCTCTAGATTTCTTAGGTAATGAGGCAGCTCTGCTGTGGTGTCTTGGTACTTAGAAGATCCAGGCTTTTCAACTCCTGTTTCTTTCACTAACTCAAAATGTGACTTCAGATAAGTCTGAGAGGCAGACTTGGTGTGCTGCACAGGTCATTGGACTTGGAGTTAGGAAGACCTACATTTAAGCTGTACCTCAAACTATTGTTAGCTGTGCAACTCTGGGTAAGTAATGTAACTTCTCTGTGCCACAGTTTCCTTTTCTGTAAAACAGGGATAGGAATATTTGACTTGATGGTTTCTAAGGTTCCTTCCTATTCCAAATTTATCATCCCATGCTGTCTGGACCTTTGTTACTGCCTTTGGAAAATAAGAAGTCAGGACAGAATGATCTCGAAAATCTTAGAATCCTAAGATTTTTTAAATCGCTTTTTGCTTCTTTAGTCCAAACTGAAGTTTCTAAAGTGGAAGGCAGAGACAGAAAAAGGAGAAACCTTCTTGTAGTCTTTGAAAATGAGTGATAAAGGGGTGGCTACGTGGCACAGTGAATAGAGCACCTGTCCTGGAGTCAAGAGGACCTGAGTTCAAACCTGACCTCAGACACTTAACATTTATTAGTTGTGTGACCTTGGGCAAGTCACTTAACACCAATTGCCTTGCCCTCGCCCCTCCAAAAAGCTAAAAAAAAATGTTTGATAAAGAGCCAGGCTGTTTTTTTGGAGGGGAGACACAGTTTAGGGACTGAAAGAAAATTAGTTTGCCTGATTTAGCTGTATCCTATTTTATTTACAAAGAGGATACTACCAATAGGCAGCATCCATGGACCAGGAGGTAAGGCTGACCTAAGTAATAAGGTCCTCTTAGTTCCTTTTGTCACCTCTGCTGATTTCCTTGTCATTCATTATTTCTTTGCAAGAACTTTCTTCAAGAACGGACACAGACAAGAACAGGGAACATGGGGGTTACTGCAGAAGCATAGTTTTGTGGCTGGAAGGAACTCAGAGATCACTTAATCCACTCTGCTAATTTTCCAGATGAGGAAATTAAAAACAAGAGAGGTTAAGTGATTTATCCAAGGTCATACAGGTAATAAGGTAAAAAATAGGGATTCTAATCTAGGAAAAGAAAGAATGTAAAAAGGGGAAATAAAAGATATGATTAAGTTAGGGTCAGATTGAAGGCTTTGAACGCCAGGATCAGGAGTCTGCACTTTATCAGCAAAGATCACACACATTTTTGTTGAATTAGGGAGTGTGGGACTATAGGTCAATGGGGAATTTATCCCCCTGTCCACTTAAGCATCCCCTGTTGCGGCAGCAGCCCTATTCAGGGAAAAGAGAACTGGACTAAGCTCCAGAAGATCGAGTCCCAGCTCTGCCTCCTGTAGCTGTGTGCTGTGGGCAGACACATTAGAGCCTTGGTTTCTGCATCTGTGAAAGGTGGTACATATATATGCCCTACCTTCCTCCTGGAGATACCATAAAGAAAAAGACACAAGGGGCAGCTAGGTGGCTTAGTGAATAGAACACTGACCCTAGAGTCAGGAGGACCTGAGTTCAAATCTGACCTCAGACACTTGACACTTACTAGCTGTGTGACCTTGGGCAAGTCATTTAACCCCAATTGTCTTGCCTTCCCCCCTCCAAAATAAAAAAAAAAAGAGTAAGACACAAATCATGAAAATACTTCAGCATCATAAAACCCATAAACTGAGGTGGTGTTTTTATTCCTTCATCCAATCCTTGTATAAATTAGTGGTTTCCAGTCCATCCTGCTTACCCTCCTCCTGTGGTACGGCTCCAGATTGTCAGTCTCTGTCCTCAGATGTAGCGCTCAGCACTATACAGCGTTCCAGATATGGACTGCCCAGGGCCGAGGATGTCTGAACTAGCTCCTCTTCCCTGGTTTTGGACACTGTGCATCTATCATGTGATCATAACAGGGAGCATGGTGTATGGTTAGAGACTTGGAATAGGAGTCAGGAAAACCTCCATTTGAATCTTCCCCACAGACCCATAGTTAATAAACTATGTGACTCTAGGCGAATTGCTTTCTCTCTCTGAGCCTCAATTTTCTTATCTGTAAAATGGAGCTGATAAGCACTTCCCTTGGAGGTTATAAAACTCAAATGAAATAGTGAGGCGTGGTATCATGACTGCTGTTGTGCATTCTTAGCTTCTGAATACCAAGAGAGTGGTATCTTGACTTATGTATGAATGAGTACCGGATTTGAAAACAGAATACCTGGTTAAATAATAATAATAACACCAACCTGATCACTGACAACACAGTGCACCGAGGTTTGCAGAGTACTTTACACGTCACCTCATTTGATCCTTCTGACTTGTGCCTCTTTCTGCCTGTGTGACCTTAGGCAGCTCACTTCAACTCCTTACCAGAGGTGAGGAACCTGTGACCTTGAAGTCATATGGGACCCTCTAGGTCCTCAAGTGCAGCCCTTTGACGGAATCCAAACTCGACAGAACAAATCCCGTTAATAAAAGGATTTGTTCTGTAAAACTTGGACTCAGTCAAAAGACCACACTCAAGGACCTAGAAGACCACATGTGACCTCGAGGCCACAGGTTCCCCACTCCTGACTTCAGTTTCTTTGTCTATAAAAGAAAAGGGTTGAACTAGCATGGCCTCCCTCCGAGTTTCACCTCAAATGCTGAGCTCCTGTGATCCGATCAATGTGTAGAGCTCTTTGCAGGCCTTAAAGCATTCTATAACTGAGAGCTATTATTAGCCTAAGGCAACACCAGACCGGAAGGCTCTGAGGGGGTGTGACCATTTCACACTGAGGGCTCCCATCAAGCTTGTTTGTGGTCAGTGCCTGGGTATTTTGCAGAGGAAGATGCACCTGTTTCAAAATTAGTCATTTTTAATTCATTAAAGCAACAGTTTTAATAAAATGTTGTTATAGTTCCAGTTTGGAAACTTAAAACACCTACTGAGAACTGGCCTGTTTTCCAAGGAATGGCACCTGCTTTTCAGTTATTTAAAGAATGCTGAAAGTTTTTTAATATTCTGGGTTCAAATCTTGATGGCTGCTACTTATTAGCTGTGTGAAACACAACTGAGAAACTCTCTGAGAATCAGGTGATCCATCTATAAAACAGAGGAAATAACACATAGCTGTCATAAGGAAAATACTTTATTATAGAAATGTGGGCTATTAATAAGAATAATAATTCTACAGTTAACATATTAACATAAAGAGTTTTATGGACATCTCTAGGATGTTTTCAATGGGAAAATATCAGACTGTTTGTAGGAATATGCTTCTTCTGGGACCCCAGAAATAATTTAAGTAACTAGGGAAAAGATAAGGGGCCTCCATCTGGAGCCTAAGCTCCCCTAATGCCCCATTACCCATTTGATCAGTCCCTGGGAAAAACACAATGTTCATGTGCCTTCAATAGTAGCCCTTTCCAGGTCTCACTTTCCCAGCTCACACTGGACTAGAAAGTCGGTGTCTGAGAGGAGAGTATGCTAACTTTTCCTCTCAAGGTTCTAGGAGTTGTGGTCTCTAATACTGATGCTCATGAACAATATGTTCCTCAATATCAATAAACCAATTGGTACCAATTGCTTTTATAAAAGGAGTATTTGCTAAGAAGGTACAGTAAGGACAGATATTTGAAAACATGTCCCACACTGAAAGTACACTCTTCTCTCTGCACACACCCAGTCCCCAAGGAGATGTGTTAGGGAACATAAGGGACAGAGGGATACCTTGAGACGAATCCTTTTCTCCCCTTTCAGTCTTCACCAAATTGACTTCAGAGTCAGGTGGTGTTAATGGACAAGTCTTCCCCTTGCTCGGCTGGGCCGGCTCTCTGCAGAAGGAGTGTCTCAGTAGTCCTCTTCTGAGCTGGGTCAAGCAGGTTACTTAACTGTCCATCTGTCACCTTAAAAGCCCCATTGTTGCTGCTGCTACCACCTCTAGTCATGTCACCTAAGATCTAGAAAGTGTAAACCAAAGAAACCAGAGACCACATTGGCCCGAGTTAGGGAGGGGGTAGGAAGCAGTCGATTCTTCCTACCTTCCCCTCCTCCTCTTCCCAAGCTCAAAGCAATCTTTTCTCAAAAGCTTAAATAAAAAATAGCAAGAGAAAACAAGCTGGAATCTGTTGTATTCACACTCAGTTCTAGCTCGGCCTCTCCTGGGTCATCTGTCCTTCTGGCTCCTTCAAAGGCCAACCAGAAGATTCCTTGTTAGGGCTCAGAACCAGCTCTCCAGTTGCTCATGGCCAGAAGTAGGCTCACCAAGTCTTTGCACATGGCTGGATTGGAAGTAGGCCAGGAAATATTGTCACATGCTCTGTATAACCCACCAGGAAGGGAACATATGAGCTTAATTTGGGGTCTGTGAACTTTTTTCCCTTAATATTTTAATAACTATTTTAGTACAATTGGTTTCCTTTGTAATGCTATGCGTTTTATTCTTTGAATTTTAAAACCTTATTTTGAGATGGGGGCCATAGGTTTTCACCAGACTGCAAAGGGTCCAAGACACAAGAAGAGGAAAAGAGTTCCTTCTCTAAGGACTTGGCCTTCTTGGTCAGTCATCCCCCCTCCCTCCCTCCTCACCCAACTATCTTTCTAGCTAGGAGGAAAGATTTGAGGAAAAAACTCTCAGCTCAAAATACCATTTTTCCTGAATCTGAAAACTGCTACTTTAAAGTTGTAAGGTCATTTGGAAAGATAATATGAATCAATAAATATTGATTAAGTACCTACTGTGTGCTGGGCATGGTGCTTAGTGCTAGGGATATAGAAAGAGATAAATAAAGTCGAAATATATACAGACAAGCTGTACACAAAATAAATAGGAAGTGATTACGAGAAGGAAGGCACTGGAATTAAGAGGGTTGATGCAAGGAAGGCAGGGAAGTCAGTAAGAGGAATTGAGGATGGAGAGTATTCCAGTACGGGAGACAGCCAGAGAAAAATGGTAATAGGCAAAATTCGTGCAACATTTGCTGGCAATAAAGTGCTTTTCACTTCCATTATTTCATTGGAGCTGCACAGTTGACCCTGGGATTCAGGGAGTAAAAGCATTGCTAACCCCATTTTGCAGATGGGAAAGCTGAGACTCAGGGGGAGCAATGTACTCAGTGTCACACTAAGACCTCACCCCTAGATGTGCTGCTTCCAAGCTTAGGGTTCTTTCCAATATTCACACTACTGGCAAGATCTTAGTTCTTTAGAGATAATATTAAGCATCTCTGGTAGAATCTGAAGAGCTCTCTTACCTAATCCACTTGCCTAAATCAGCAGAGGAACCTTTTTTTCAGGGCTAAAAAACTGCTTGGGGTGGGGGTGGGGGAGTGGTAGAGAAAAGCATAGAGAGAGTAGAAAGAGTCCTGGGTTTGGAGAATTCGAATTTAAAAGTGCCAGTGCTGGAAGGGAGCTTTGAAACCATCAAGGCTGATCTCATCTGGCAGAAGAGGAAACTGCTGTCTTGAGAGTCACAATAGAAATGAGCACCTCTAGTCACCTGGGTCCTCTGATGCCCTTGGACCATATCCCTGGCTGTGTCACTCAATAACTGGGGAACTTCGGAGAAATCCCTTCTCACTTCTCTGCATCTCATTTTTCTCATCTGTAAAATAGGAGAATGTTAAGATTCGATGGCCTCTGAAGTCCATTCCAGCTCTAAATTTGGGATCCTGTTAAATAACTTTCCTAGGGTAACGCAAATAGCAAGGGTCCAAGATGGGATTTGTCTTTGGTGAGTTCAAGGATTCTTTCCAATTTCATCCACTGAAAGTTCTTTGATTGTTTATTTTGTTCTTTATTTTTTTCTGTGTTTTATTTCCTCATCCCTCCCCTACCTAATTAAATCCTACTGGTTTCCCACCATCAGAGGCCCTGAAGACTTCCTAAAGTGGCTTTGTGGCAACAAGCTGGTATAGTGGATGTAATACTGTACTTGGAGTAAGGAAAACAGATTCAGATCCCCCTATTGTGTGACTATGAGCAAGTCACTTAACCTCTCTGAGCCTTAGCTTCCTGATCTATGAAATGGGGATGATAATACCCATGGTACTTCTCTCCCAAGGTTATTGAGGAGATTCAAATAAGATAACACGGGTTGTTCCAAAAGACTTGTAGTTTTAAGTTATTAAAATTTTAATAACATAAAACTTCCTTAAAACTTTTGCAACACACTAAGTATTTTGGAACTTTAAAGAGTCATATATCAGTTATTGTAAGCTGACCTTGGTGATGCTCACAGAGAGCAGAGAAACTTGGGACACATCAACAAGGAATAGAGATATCTGGGGGTGGGGACTGCCCTGGTCTCCAGACAGTTAACCACATTCCCCAATTTAAAGATTTGTTCCTTGTGCTTGTAGTCAATGTCAGGTTACATTATCTTTATTATTGTATCCTTCTTTTTAAAAATGTATTTGGTATTTAATTTTTCCCCAACTACTTATAAAAACTATTTTTAACATTATTTTTTAAAAATTTGAGTTTTAAATTCTCTCTCTCCCCTCATTGAGAAGGCAAGCAATTTGATATAGTTATACATGTGCAGTCATGCAAAACATATTTCCATATTACTCATACTATGAAAGAAAAGAGACAAAAAAACCCCAAGAAAATAAAGTAAAAAAAAGTATTCTTCAATCTGCATTCAGACTCCATCAGTTCTTCCTCTTGTAATGGATAGCATTTTTCATTAGTCCTTAAGAAATTTCTTAGAACATTATATTGCTGAGAGTGACTAAGTCATTCACAGTCAATCATTGTACAATGTTGCTGTTTCTGTGTGGAGTTTTCTCTTGGTTCTGCTCATTTCACTTTGCATCTCTTCATGTAATTCTTCCCAGGTTTTCTTTTTTTTAATTTATTTTTTATTTGTTTTCTTGTTTACATTATTCATTATCATTACAATTTTGAATTACAAATTTTCTCCCCATTTTTCCCCTGCCCCAACCCTAAAACAGCAGCCCTACTGTAAAGCCCCTCCCCTGCTCTGCTCTCTTATTTTCTGGTAGGGCAGGGAGGGCCTCCCTATCCCAGATCCTGTATATCTTAATTCCTAGTTGCACGTATTGCAGAACTTTAAATTCTAGATACTTTTGATTCCTCCCTTCTCACCCAATCCCACTGGAAGCACAATCAATTCAATACAGG
>JAQQSW010012500.1:0-12513 GCA_028646575.1 Pseudocheirus occidentalis
AAATCTGTTTAGCGTCCCATTTTATGAGTTTTTTAGTGTGTTTGTGTGGGAGCTGTGGTGCTTTGCTGCTTCTACGCCGCCATCTTGGCTCCGCCCCTCTGATTTCCATATTTTGATTGTACTTAGAAGCTTAGTTTTTTCCTTGAACCAAGACTTTAAATTATTAATGTGAGTGATTTCATTTCTTCAGCAACCATATTGTGGGGTTTTACGAGATATGGAAAAGTCTTTCAACAGCAAAGATGTAAGTCAAAGGATAGGTTGAGGGCAAAATTCTGGAGCCACTCTTCCCCTCTATTCTATTTTAAAAAATTGATTGATTTATTTACTTCTAGTTTACAACATTCAGTTCCAAAGTCCCTTGAGTTTCAAATTTTCTACCCCTCCCTCTCTTCCCCTCCTCATTAAGGTGGCATGCACTCAAATGTAGGATCTACAAATATCTTCACATTAATCATTAGTCAGGTTGTAAAGAAGGATTATAACTGATCTTCTCTATTCTTAAAATAAAAATCCCATTAAAGCTTGCATGGTCTAGCATTGATAAAGCTAGGAACTTTTAAATTCTTTTAATGGACACATTCCAAACCTTCTTTAGTGCACTGGGCTTGTATAGCCTTAGAAGCTTTGCGATAAAGTTTAATACATGACTTTTATATAGCTAAATAAATAGGTGTGGAACTTATTGTCTTAATTGTAGCAGATTTGTTAACCTTCCTATAGTTCCACCTGTGAATTTTGCAGCAGCATTATGGAACCTTATATGACAACAAGGAAAGTGTTGATGCAAACATATAATCATGGCCCCCATCACCACCCCCACTCCCCAAAAAGATGCAGGCTCTAAAAAGCCAGGTCAGACTTGATGAGCAAGACCCAGGTGAGTGGGATGACCACCAGATGACTTCATTTATTATAGGGTAATTTGTTAAAGCTTCAAAACTTTTAAGACAGTGTAGTATAATGGGAATCTCTCCTCTTTTTAACTTTTAGTTCTCAATGAAAATTTAAAGCGCCATGCTTATATGCATAATAGGGCTGGAAGATCCTAACTGAGACTCTGCTTTTCACAGATGGTGACATATTAAAATGTTCCTTTGTTTTATTATATCTTGATTATATCTTCATGTCTCATGAAGTCATTAGCATCCATTTGATCAATTCTTTTTTTTTAAGAAATTATTTTCTTCAGTGAGATTGCATAACTCCATTGACTATGGTGAGTTCTTTTTTTAAAGCAGTTCTTCAATATCATTGTTACCTTTTTTTAACCATAATGTTAATTCCCCTTTCAAAATTGTCTTGCATTGTTCTCATTCTTTTAAAAAAATTGCTTATTTTTAGTTTTCAATATTCACTTCCATACAGTTTTGAGTTTAAAATTTTCTTCCTCTTCTTCTCCTCCTGAAGACAACATGCAATTTGATAGAGGTTATACTTATAAATTCAAATTAAACATAGAAGAATGAGAGCTTATGGGAGGAACCACAAGAAAGAAGAAATAAAACAACAAAAGTAGAGAAGGGGAGCACATAGGTGGCAGAATAAATAGAGCACAGGCGTCAGGAGGACCTGAGTTCAAATCTGGCCTCTGATTCTTACCACTTACCACTTACTAGCCGTGTGACCTTTGGCAAGTCACTTAATCCCAACTGCCCTGCCTTCCACTCTCCAAAAAGCAAAAAATGTATAAAATAAACAAAGGAGGACAATCAGTATCCTTCCATCTGCATTCAGAGTTAAAAGTTCTTTCTCTCTATGTGGATAGAATTTTCCATCATGAGTCTTTTGGATTTATCTTAGACTCTTGCATTGCTGAGAAGAGCCAAATCCATCAAAGTCAGTCTCACAATGTGCTTTTACTGTGTACTATGTTCTCTTGGTTCTTTTCATTTCACTCAGCATCGGTTCATATATATCTTTCCAGTTTTTCTGAAGTCTACTTTCTCATCATTTCTTATAGCACAACAGTATTCCATTACATTCATACAATACAACTTGTTCAGTCACTCCCCTTCTGATGGAAATCCTTTCAGTTTCCAAATCTTTGCCATCACAAAAAGAGCTACTATAAATATTTTTGCACATGTGGGTCCTTTTCATACTTTTATGATCTCTTTGGGATACAGACCTAGAAGTGTTATTGCTAGGTCAAAGGTATGCTTTTATAACCCTTTGGGCTTATTTCCAAATTGGTCTCCAGAATGGTTGGATCAGTTCACAACTCTACCAACAATGCATTAGTGTCCCAATTTTCCAACCTGTTCTCCAACATTTATCATTTCCCTGGTTTTTCAGGTCAGTCAATCTGATAGGTGTGATGTGGTATCTCAGAGTCATTTTAATTTGCATTTCTCTAATCAATAGTGACTTAGAACATTTTTTCATTATTTCTGGGTAGTCATTTCATAATTGACATGTGAATTTTAATAAGTAATTTTTATTAAAAAGGTCAATGGCACTTTCAAATGTCAGAGACCCTTAGAGTGGCAGGATCATGGCTTACATAATTTTGGAAAACTGGGCCTGCTATAGGGCAGCAGTCATTTGTGACAACTTGGTTTCTGATAGCTGTTTCTGACTTCAAATTATTAATAATTGGGTGAGTAGAAAGAATTATTTAGTCTTGGCAAGATCCCTGAATTTTCATCAGTCCCATTCTGTATTTAGTTTTGTTGTCGGACCAAAGTCCATGATGAATAGAGTGTAAAGGACTTGCCAGTGATCACACAAAAAATAAGTGAAATAACAAGATGTTGGACCTTGAAACTCTCACTCAAAATTAGGTATTCTCATTTCATCATGACAAATGAACAGCTACACTGCATATACTGTCAGTTCTTTTCAAAATGTTAGCTAATTTTGTTGAATTGACTCTTTATCTTACTATTGTCTCTCTATCTCACTGTGTGTCTCTCTGTCTCTGTGTTTCTTTCTCCCTTATTCTCTCTCTTGCTCTCATTTCCTCTCTCTTCCTATAATCCCCATATCTCATTTCTCTTAATAAATGTCTGCAAAATTGGGATATATTTGATGAAAAAGAAAAAAATATATATTATTTCAAGAGAAAAAATGTTAGGAAAATAAACAGTTATTTGCTAAATGTAGAGAAGAAGGCACAAGACACAGTGAGTAGGTCTGTGGATTTTCTAGAAAGGAAAAATGTTTAAAATTTAAAATTTCTCTGATACTATCTGTGTAGACTTGCGCAAATAATTAACTTTTCTGGCCATTGGTCTGAGAATATAAGTGTATTGAACTTGGTTACAATTAAGGTTTTTTCCATGAGAGATGGGATCATGTAATATAAATCAATACAGCACTCCTGAGCGCTGCTGTTGTGAATATATATGTATATTTTAAGGGGTCCATTCACAAGATATAATAAGTCTTCTATTTATTCAAAACTGAACCTTATAACAACATAACAACTTATTACCAGGGAGGATACAAGGCTTAAAACAGACACAAAAGTATATAACATAAGACAGACTTTTCCAAAATGCATGTTTACATAATCAGGGGATACCAGGCCAAGGTCTTTTCTTTACAAGCACGTCCCCAGGGTAGGAGAATACACAACACCCTCCACCCCTAGGTTATATTAGGTTATAATCCCTTCAGTCCAAAACAAAGTGCCCAAGTAAAGTCCTCTTGGGATTGTGTATTTTCTTCTCCCCCTGCTGCTGTAGCAGTTTCCTGACTGGCACTCTGAGTTTCATACATGGTCTAATAAGCCAAAGAATCTAAGTTCTAAAAATGCTCCAGCCCTGTTTCCAAGTCCTGATGGGTGACTGGGCAACAAAACCAACAAGGTGGGTGCAGAAGGAAAGCATGCCCACTGCTCCTACTTTGCTGCAATGCCTTCATTTTGCTCCAGGACTAAGTCCCAAGTTCTGTGGTTCCTCCTTCTGCAGGTCCAGAGGTTGACCAGTCCTGTCTTCTGCCTGGGTTCACTTGCAGGCAGCTCTTCATTCCTTCTCCATGTCTCGCCTCATGGGGGAAGGGCCTGCTCTATTCCAAGCTCTCCTTGCTCCTGCATGAGTCCAGGCACAGCAGGCTCTAGGGACTCCTGCCCCAAGCTTCTGTCTCTGTTATGTACCACCCCAGCTCCAGGGAAGCTTATCTTCCCCCAACCTTACATGGGGAGGGGCTGCTCTAGTCTGGGCTCTGGGCACAGCAAAATAATACAATAATTTAAAAACAACAGACAGCTATCTCAGTCTCACTAAGCCCCACATTTTCCTTTAGTATTTTATTCTAGTCCAGTGTTCCTATGTTCTCACAAAGTTTGGTATCACAGATCCCCTCTCTCTATCAGAGGTCTCAGTGTTCCTGTGTTCTGTAATGGCAAGCAAATAAGTACTTAGTGTCTTGTTTCAGCTACTTAATTAGCACCTTGTTTCAGTTCAAGTTTCTTTTGATTCTTACCCTGATTGTATCAAGTCTTTGTTAAGAAACAGAATTTGTGAAACCCATAGTGGGAGGAATTTGCTGATGCAAGAGGAAGGGTTGGAATAGAGAAATCCAAACTTGGAGAGAGCAGAACTGAGAAGGGTAATGGTTGTGGAAGCTGGCACTCTGTCTCTTCTGTCTGTGTTGATTTTTGTTTGTGGTATTTTGTACAGAAGCCTGGGACCTTACTACAATCTCTGAAGGAGAATTTTCATGTTGTCTGTTTACAGATGTCCTGGAGAAGGGTTTAAGAGGTCCTGGGACCATATTGATGATCTGTGTAGAGTTCTCAGAGTCTGTGTTGATTTCACAGGCAGATAGTGAATTGATGATGGTGATGGAAAAGTGCTATAAATATTATTGTGGTTCTATTAAGCTTTTTCTTCCCAGAAACAGAATCTGTGAAGGACTTAAAGTGGCCTTGACACTGTGTGCTTCAATATGGAATGGGAACTGGATGAAGAAGTGGACAAGGAGCTGGATGAGGAGTTAAGAGCTGCTTACCTTTGAATCCAGGTGACAGTTAGGTAAATTCAAGCAAAAAAAGCTGGGACCATGAAAAAGGAACCATGGAATTTGGAAGTCAGTCAAGATGAAAAGACCTCTTCTTGGGTACTTAATGCTAACTGAGTATACCATGATTTACTGTGACAAAGGGATGTAGAAATTTGACCTTTAGACTCTGTGTCCCTTAAAGAGGCTTGCTCCTTAACAATGATTGAGTTAAGGACTTACTGAATGATTTTACTTTGTGTCCATTAAGGAGGCATGCTTCTTAAGGATGACTAAGTAAAGAACTTATTGAATGATATCTTTTCTTTAAAACTATGTGGCCACTTTAGTGATAAGCTGTTTATGTCATAACATTGTAAATGTTGTACTTTGGTTTCTGTGAATGACTGGCTTTAGTTTACGGCTGAATAGAGAGTTCACTATATTATGTGATCAGAACTTAAAGCTTTTCACAGCTTCAGTCCTCTGGAAAGCTGCTCATGCTTGGTTTTACATGTTCTCAATATCTCTCTTCTCTCTGAGATCTTCTGAGATCTCTCAGAGGTCTCCTCTCGCCACATCACCTGACCAAGGGAGCACCAACATATGAGTTAGCCAAGGCATTTTGATAAAGGCTAAACATCCTTGCATAAGCAAGCACTAAGTCAATATTTCACCTCAGAATATAAGTACAATTTTGACTGATAGGCTCAGATCCAGAAGGCATGCGACCTACATAACTCTGCACAGTTGTGTATCACCAGGACTCAAAGGAGATTGATCCTTCAGATGTTTACAATTTTTCATGAGCCTAGGAAACTGAACTCTGAGAAAAAAAGCAACAAAATAAATCCCACCTTGCTTACTCTTATAGTCCACAATTTGAACTTTTTACCAAGCTTCAGTGAACATTCCCCTCTTTTCATTTGGACCCCAAATTTCTTGTTGTTGTGGACAGTACAATGCATATAGAAAACAGCAAAAATTTTGAGAAAGCAAAATGATTATTTTCTGATTGAGAAAAACTCAACCTTTGTGCCAGTGTCCTCTTTTAGGATTGAGATTTTAGTTTTTTTTTAATTCCATGACTGTAGGTTAAATGTACTTATTCTGAGATCTTAATGAGTGGGGATAAGAATTGCTCATCCTTTTGAAAACATTACAACAATTGAGGATCTGTGAGTCACTACTGATTAAAATAAAGGGACTGACTGTAGAGTAAAAAGAGGTCAGAAAGACAGAGATGTATATCACCCACCTATCACTCTCATTAGAATTTTCCATTATAATTACAAAGATGGAAGCAACTGAATAAAAACATATAAAGATAATCATAAGTAACAGGATAACCTTGGTGGCTCTGGTCTCTGGGGAGGCAGTAGTGTTATGAAGGTATTGAATTTGCCAGTGGTGTCTGAACAAAACCAACACCATGTAGCCGCTGGCAATGGCCATGAGCACTAAAAACACTGAATCATAAAGTGTCTTCCAAAAAACAAGCTTTGAGAGAGACATAGCACGCCAATCTATAGAGCAAAACCCTAGGTTCCTATTAAGGTTACTGATTGTGTAGTTCTTAGGACCACTCACATACAGAGGCACAACCACATCTATCAACAGATTGAATACCCATATGAAGACACAGGATGGAACAATGTACTTTGGAGCTCTAGCTTTGAATTCTGACCATTTAGGGCTGCTGGGACTGATGGCAATAGCTTGGAAGACACTCAGGAGACAAGTAGTGCAAAGGGAAAGACCTCAGGACACTCTTTGTATATAAATTATGATTTTACATTCAAATTCACTAAGGAAAATTTTCTGGATGCAAACTTGTATAGCCAATGGAATTCCCCTGAAGAGAATCATCACAATGTGGGAAAGGGCCAAATTAATAAAAATCACATCAATGGGTCTTATCCTTTGGCTAGTGATTAAGTTAAAACTATACAGAAAAAGAAGTACAACATTCCCAAAGACTCCAATTACAATCTGAAGCATGTAGAAAATGCATAGGATATCATCATAAGATTGCATTCCTTATTCTTTTAGAAAGAAAAATGATATTCAGATGCAGAATAACCTAGAAAGGAAGAGAGAAGATGTTTACAGAACTGAGAATTCAAAGTGAGATTCCACCCATTAAGTAGGAATTATTTTTACTCTGTTTTTATTTTGTCTTTCCATATATTTATATATTCAATTTTCTCTGTGTATGCATGCCTTATTTTAAGAAGTACATTGGTAATGTGTAAATTTTCTAGAGATTTAAGACTGATATGATGAAGATCTTACAAAAAATACTGTAGGATACATGTTTCAAGAAAATTGAAATGTTTAGCCTTGGAAATACAATATTTCAGATAAGCTACTTGGGAAATATGAGAAAAAGTCCTTTTAAAAACAATCTATCAAAAAACAATCTGAAAACAATTGATCTGAGAGATGAAAATTTGAATGAGGCTATGAAATTGAAAAAATTAAGGTTAAATTTGGTTGTCAATGAGCAGTCCATTAATAAAATCTTATGAAAGAGTCATTTGTGAATACCTCATATGTGGAATTTTTTCTTTTTTGTCTCCAAATTCAGAAATGAACAATTTTGGGAGAACAGCAGAGAAATATATTTAAGCTTAGTAAATTAAAAACAATTCAGAGATTTTTAAACAGTGAGCTAGGCTGTCCTGAAAGGTGATAAACTTTCCTTTACCAAAGACCAGCACTGAAACTTTGATTGACTTCATGTAGAGAATAGAGTAGGTAAGATTCTTTTAAAAGTAAGAATTGGACTGGAGTTCTACATTGCCTTTAAAGTTTTGATATAGCCTGGATTTCCCTCCCGTTCCTTATAAAATATGATAAAAAAATATTACTCCATCAATTAATAAAATCAAACATGTTATATATCATAAAGACCATTTGAAAGTACTTTCTTACATCAAGTTCCCTGTCATGCCACCCTTAATTTTGTATGAAGCTACGATGGATTTATCAGGAGACATCAAGGCCTTTTGGGTTGGGATGCTGATATACTTCTACTGTCTTTGGTTATCTATAGTTGTTTAATAAACCTGTTTTTGGAGATTCTATAGTTGATAAGCCAAATATTTATGACCTTCCTCAGTCCACTTGTGATGTCAGGGAAAAGGAAATTAGTTTTAATAGAAAGCTGTTGCTATTGCAATGCTTTCATATTCTTACACTTCAAGGATAATTGTCCCTCTAATTTAGGCACATCCATGATTACAGAGAAACATTTAAGAGGGAAATTATTATCACAAATACAACTGTCACTAATGCTATAACAAAGAGCATTACAAGTACATACTTTGGGTATACCAAAAGATTCATAACTCTGAGGACATGCTCTCAGACTTGAAGAGTCTTCCAAATCAAGGAAATAAAAACACTGACCCACAAGATGTTAGGAAAACAACTTTCTTAAGGATGCTGTTGTCCACATTCTAGAGTTTTCTCTTATGCTTTTGATTGACAACACAAAAAGTTTTGGACCTGTGAAAAAAGTAAGTTTAGGAAACAATTATTTTGATAGATTAACAAAAAGCAGCTTCAAAGGGCAAGTGATACTGGTACCTCTTTAATTCTACAGTTCTTTCAATTATGTACTAGACTATAAATCAATTGCCTGCCTTCCTGATTATCACGGGAAAGTCAAGCAGGGATATATCACTTTAGAATTAGAGAAAGTAAATTTCTTTTTAAAATTTCTGAAGGTAGTAGAATGAAATAATTAAAGTAGGCTTTGGGCAAGATACACACACACACACATATATACACATTTATATGTATGTAGATATAAATTTTGAAATATTTTGACCTATATCTTTTCACAGATGTTGATTTCTCTGAAGCATCCAGCATAATTTATATGCCAGTAAGGTATGGTTCAGAAAGCTTTGGATTGGAGTGCAGCAGATAAATGTGTAAAAGCCTCCTTTACTGTTCACTAGTGGCATGACCATCAATATATCATTTAATTTCTATATGTCCCACATCTGTATCAATTAAGTGTGGATAGTTAGCTCATAAGATTTCTAAAACGATTAAATGATTTCATGCATGAAGAAAACTTCAGAAATCCTTCAAATATGGTCCATTTTTATTTATTTCTTTAGAGATACATACAGAATTATGGAACAAAAATAAATTTTTAGGTCAACCTTCACAGCTTTCTATTCAGATGTCATCCACTGTTCATTTACTGGCTTTTTCTGACATTCCACAAACACTTAGAGTTTTACCATTGCTTGATGACAAAATTCCCTGGTAACTCACAGGTATTTTCTCCTTGATGTTACTACATTTATTACATGACCCAGTAGACTCCTATGGTTTTATCTATGTCACTCATGGGCTCCTCATATTAACTAATAAATTTTCCTGAGTTCTTTTCCTATTTCAGTATCTGCTTCATCCAGATTAATAATTACATCAAAGTATAAGATATTTCCTGGCATACCTTGTTGCCTTGTCAAACACTAGCCAATCTGGTATTATTTTAAGTGCCTCTGTCTGCACCATAAGTGGTCATATTGGTGCATAGGAATTTCTGAAAACAACATCTTTAAACAAAATATGGCATCATGATAAATAAAATCATAGCATAATAATTTCAGAATTTCTTAAATTTTTATTTGTCTTTGAATATCTGAGTCTTTTTCTCTGAAAATAAGCTGAAAACAACACTTTTCCTCAAAAACAAAATAGGAATTTTCCTATGAGAATGGAATGCAACTTAAAAAGAAATCATTTGTGCCTCATTTTTAGAACTGTTTTCTCTGATGCTCATGGTTCCTAGGCAAAGCACTTCTTGCATTTAGGCCACTTCGCTAAAAATTAAACATGTTTTTATACATCTTTAGTAACATGATTGAAGAATCTCTGTATTTCAACCCTTGTAAAAAAAGAAATACATTTGAATATAAACTAAGAAACACCTCAAAGACTGAAGTAGCTAGGTGGTACAGTGGAGAAAACACCAGCTCTGTAGTCAGGAGGACCTGAGTTCAAATCTAGCCTCAGACACTTACTATGTGTCCCTGAGCATGTCACTTAACTTTCTTTGCCTTAGTTCCTCCTCTGTAAAATGAACTGCAGAAGGAAATGGCAAACCACTCCATCTTTGCAAAGAAAATCCTAAATGTAATCACAAGGAGTTAAACATAATTGAAGTTACTCCACAACAATAATTCAAGAACATCCAGAAGTTCATAAAATGACTCAGGAGTACATAATTGATTTCATAGGAATTCTTAGTCATCTCCCCAAAGAAATTAATGTGCCTTATTATGCTACCCAAAGTAGGAAACTTTAGTGTTTACTAGGGACCCAACTCTCTCACCCAAGTCTCTAAGAATGTCTTTATGAAAATGGACATGCAACTCATGCCAGAACTGTAGCATGTGGAAACAGAATTAATTTTGAAGAGAAATTGAGGATCCTCATAAATATTACTGTCATGTCCATTTGTTCATTGTAGACTAGGGTCTTTGTCTATCTTGAATATTTATTAACCTAATCACCCCCATGCATTGGGAAGAGAATAAAATAAATGATTACAGAATGTTTTGCTAAGAAAGTCATAGAAGTCAGTCCCATTAAAGCCTATGAGCTGGCTCTTTTTTTTTTCTCCCAAGGAAATATTACTATCTGTCTAATCATGAGCAAGTCCCTTAACTATGAGAGATGCTTAGAATCATCTAAGACTTTTCTATTATTGATCATTAAACGTTAGCATCTTTATGGAACATGAACACAATCAGAATAGTTTTAGATTTATTTTGCATGAGAAATCTTCATTGAGCAATGCAAGGTATCAAGTAATTTTTAAAGACCATACTGAATATCAACAATGTGACAATCCTTTCACAAATATTTAACAATTATTATACTATAAAAAACCCAAGGAAATGAGTGCCTCTAATGATACTGAGATTTGAAGAGCTTCCATGCCTCTTGAACTTGCTGATGTAGCAGGAAGGGGTGGAGCAAGAGAATGCCGGAACTAAGTTACCATCAGTGCTGCTGACTGGAAGCAGGGGTAGCAGCAGTGGCATGAACTTTTTCTTTGAGCCAGCCACATTCTTTGCTAAGGACTCTTGCTGAGGAATGCCAGGGATGAGAACTGCGGAGGGGCTGGAGCTTCTGGGAGCAAGCTGCCTGGATGCTGAGCAATTGCTGTGAGTGAGGAGAGGAGGATCTTTGCCTGAGGTTGCCTGTCCTGTTTTGAAGGCTTGAGAATGTGAGTATTTACTACTTTAATTACATGTGCCAACTTCATAACTACTGTGTTGGATTTGACTTTCTGGTTTGGGGACTCAGTCTTCTGGTATCTGAATAAATGCTCTGACTATATTTCTCGTGTAGAGAGCATGTTATATTTTGTGATTAATAACCATATCAGCATACTTATAGTTACTGTAGGCATTGTGAATACTGCATTGCTGATACAGTGCCATTATTATCTACATTTCACACCTGAGGAAATAGAAGCAGAGAGAAATATCTGGCCCTTGGAATAATAAATGTCTACACCGGGGCGCGGAGCCAAGATGGTGGCATAGAAGCAGCAAGGTCCCGCAGCTCCCACACCGCCACCTAAACACCCATAAAATATGAGCCCAGACAAAGTCTAGGAAAGTCTAGGACTCTTAGACTCACAAAAATACAGAGAACACAGCTCTTGCTGAAGGCAGCTCGGCAGCAGGGACTCAGCACGGCCCCAGAGCGGAGGCTGGAACAGCCAGAAGCCGAGACCGCGGTGGGAAGGAGCTGAGCTGAGCCCCGCAGCCAGCCTGCAGAGGTTCTACAGCCTCCAGCACCTCCACATCTGCCAAGGGTGAGGAGCAGGACAGGGGAGAGCACACCTCAGCTGAGCAGAGCAGTGGAGCCTCCCAAACAGCAGCATGAGTCTACTTCAAAGAAAATCTAAAGCACCGGCCTAAGGGGATCTTTAAATCTTCAGATACCATTAGTGAAAGTGAAATTTGAAAATTAATTTGGGAGGGGTAAAGCAGTTCTGCCATTCTTCCCCCGGGGGCAAAGAAGCAGTGGGGGAAGGGAACTGCTGGATCCACCAGTTGTCCCCACCCTGGCCTGAGGATTCAGCACTGGGGCAGAATCGATTGATCAGGGCCAAGTGCTCTTGCATTGAGTGGCCAGGATGCAGATCATGGTCTTGAGTGGTAGTCCTAGGGTGCACTTTCAGCAAGCCAAAGCTGGGGGGACTTGCAACACCCCCCTAATAGCACCGACAGTTGGGAAAACCCCAGCGATTTGGAACAGAGCTTCCCCCCTTGGAAGCAGTTTCACAGAGCTAAAAAACCAACCAATTAATTGACTGGCCAACATGAGAAAAAGGAAGCAAAATAAAAACAATAAAACTCTAGAATCCTTTTTTGGGGACAAAAAGGGTCAAAGCATGGAACAGGAGGAAGAGAGCCCAGAACTCAGAACTCCCACACCAAATGCTTCCAAGACAATTGAAGAATGCCTAGAAGCTATACATCAACTGAAAAAGGACTTTGAAAACCAAATAAGAGAAGT
>JAQQSW010012501.1:0-12513 GCA_028646575.1 Pseudocheirus occidentalis
GAGAGAGAGAGAGAAAGAGAGAGGGAGAGAGAGAGAGAGAGAGAGAGAGAGAGAAAGGAAGGAAGAGGGGGGAGAGAGAGAGACAGAGAGAGAGGGAGAGAGAGGGAGAGGGAGAGGGAGAGAGAGAGGGAGAGGGAGAGGGAGAGGGAGAGGGAGAGAGAGAGAGAGGGAAAGGGAAACAGGGTTGGGGAAGAGGGAAAAGGAGAGAGGGAAGGGGGAGAGAGAGCATGATGTGGTAGATAGAGTCAGCATTGGAACTGGAAAGACCTAAGTTCAAGTCCTGCTTCTGACATAAACTAGCTGTGGTGTCACGCTCAAGTCTCTTAATTTCTTTGCGCCCTTAGTCAATTTTCTAAGATTCTGAGCTATAGACAAGTTGTACATTTACATGACTCTAGGAAATTTCTACCCTAGGAGTCCTCCACACAGATGTAATCACATATTCTGTCTAATAGAATTATGTATTTATTGATAGACTGACAATGTATTTCTTGTTATATGCCATTGTTGCCAAGTGCTATAAAGTTTCTTAATTGTAAATCGGCCTTATCGCTTCCTCCTACTTAATGCTAGGTCCAACTCATTATCTCTCTGTAATGTTTATTTTAATGAGAGCTGTGTAATGATGAACCAACCATGTAGGTTGCCTGTATAGATATGTGTCATTATTTGGACCATACGCATTATTCATCCACTTGGTTTTTACCTCGTGGATTTTTAGGCTGATTTCTTTTGAGTTAGCACACATCTTGTTCTGGAGGCCCAGCAATAATGTCTGGTTTTTCACAATCATCAGGTTCCCTGCAGACAAGGACATTTGGAGAACCTGGTTTTTCTGCCTCAGTAGTCACCAAAGATTTTCAAACAGAGACAACTTATAATGGAAGATCCTTTGGAAGTGTACAGTGTGGGCTAGATAGTACCTGAATTTCCTTTCAACTCCAGAATTCTACAGTTCTGTGATTTTTTTTTTGTTCCTGTGACACTGATCCACACCTTTGGTATCTGTTTATGCCTTGTTTAATGTTGACCCTAAAAGTCTGTGAGGCTTCAGAGTAGGCTCAGAGACTGTGGGGAGACCTCTTCTTCATGGTCTCCTCTCACTCCTCATTTGCCCTCCAGGATGTTGCCCTGTGTGCTTTCCTGAAGATTCAGGTCACTGCTTTTTTGGCTAACCTTGGCTTGCTGACACCATGGAGTGCACCATTGGCAAGAAGGTTCTGTTCAGTAACTGTGAATAGTCCCAGCAAATCCAAACTAAATTTAAAAATATTTTTAAAAAACCATTTAAATCTGTTACCTATTTTATAAGTGACTCCCTTGCATTTTGCCTCTTCTTCTTGCCTTAAAGAATCTCTTTTGCTCACAATTCCCTGTGCAATGTGGTAGCCTTGGGATTGTTATCTTACAGGCTACAATTTGTTTTGGAGTGGATTATCTTAGAACTGGCAAATGTGAAGAACACACTAATAATTGTCTCTCCTTTTCCAGCCACTTAGGTTTGGAATGCTCTGTTTCCCTATTAAGAAATGGGGCCAGCTAGAGCTGAAATCTCTTTTGTAACCATGGACCACATGGAACGGAGCTGGCAGTCACAAGTTACCATAAATTGCCTTTCCAGTCCCTTGGACTTGTCCTGGATACACCACCCTCCTTCTTACAGACTAGAGGGACGGCTCTGTCTCTGTGTTCATCCTGCCATTTATGTAGTATTTGAAACAAGTAATTCACATCAGCCTTGTGGGACCGTAGCTTTGTTTCCTGGGAACTGAGCTTAATCAAGTCAGCCAAGTTCATTTTGATAGGCTTGACCAGTGGTTTCTAAGTTTGAGAAACTACACGTGATTTTGTTTTGTCTGCAGCTTGCTTTTTAAAGTTTAGGACTCAGAGGAGGGCCAGCCGAGCTTTTCATGCTGTGTCCTCACTCTGAAGTAACTCTGGGCAGAATGAAAACTAGGGCCTGGGTCCTCATGTGCACCTTGAATTCCAGTTGACTTATGTGAATAAATGTTATCCGCGAAGTACTAGACCAGCATTGTTTGAAGGCAAAACTGTTGGAGGTCTAGCAATACAGGAGTTATCTCCTGGGATGGAGAAGATCTGATTATAGTGTGATGGAACTGACTTTTCTTTTAATTCAGATTTTATACATCTAAGTGATTATTATTTTTCAAAGCAGCCACCTCACGAGCCTTTGCACTGACTCCCATGACATTGCTTAACACATTTTGGACATCTTCTTTTGGAATTGTCTTCAAAGTTAATTTTCTAGTTACACAATAATGACTTGCATGTACATAGCCCTGTATAGAAAGCACTTTATGTTACCTCATTTGCGGCAAGAAAGAATATTGGATTTTGTGTGAAAGATCTTGCCTCTGATGCTTTCCATATGCATGACATGAGGTGATTCACTTAGACTCTGTAAATCTCAGTTTTCTTGTACATAAAGTTGAGCAGATTGAACTAGATGCGGCCCTAAGATCCCTCACATCTCCAGACCCCGTGCTCTGAGGTGTCCCTTATAATAATCATGTGAGTTAGGTATGGCTACTAACAGTCTCCCCATGTTTCAGATAAAGAAACTGAGACCCCGAGGGGCAGTGAGGCTGTGCTGATAGATGGAGCATTGGATTTGGAGTCAGAGTTCAAATCCTGTTTCGGACACTCCTCAGTTGGGGGATCCTGTTGTTGTTCAGTCATTTTTCAGTCATGTCCAGCTCTTCATGACCCTACTTGAGGTTTTCTTGGCAAAGGTACTAGAGTGTTTTGCCATTTCCTTCTCTGTGAAAGTCACTTAATTTCTCTATGGATCATTTTTCTCATTTGTAAAATGGGGAGGGGCAGCTACGTGGTACAGCGGATGCCAGGCCTGGAGTCAGGAAGATTCATCTCCCAGAATTTAAATCTGGCCTCAAATGCTTTCCTATGTGACCCTGGGCAAGTCACTTAACCCTGCTTGCCTCAGTTTCCTCATCTGCAAAATGAGCTGGAGAAGGAAATGGCAAACTACTCCAGTATGCTTGCCAAGAAAACCCCAAAGGGGGTCACAGAGAGTCAGATGTGACTGAACAACAACAGTAACGAAATGGGGGTTATAAGAGCACCTGTGTTCTCAGGGTTATAGTGAGGACCAAAGGAATTAAAACACGTGGAAGTAAAGGAAGGAAAGCCTTCAAGGTCTATGTCAGTGTTAACTGGTGGTGGTGGTGGTAGCCCTTACTGGGCTATTGTGAAAAGAGGGTGGGTCTTGGAGCAGATCTGTCTTGATTTGACACCTACCAGCTGTGCCTGGTTGCTGCTGAGTCATTCCAGCCAGTATGGTATAAGAGATATAACCCTAACAGATTTTATTCTTTGTTGCTGAGTGATTTCAGTCCTATCTGACTGGCAGAGATACAAGAGTGGTTTGCTGTTTTCTTCTCTAGCTCATTGTACAGATGAGAAACTAAAGCAAATAGGGTTAGGTGACTTGCCCAGAGTCACACAGCTAGGAAGCATCTGAGGCCAGATTTGAACTCATGAAGAGAAGTCTTTCTGATTCCAGGCCCAGCACTCTGTTTGCTGCACTGCTTAGCTGCCTCATTTTGGGGGACCAGATAACTTCAACTTCAATATGTAAGTTATCCACAGTTACGTCTGTGTGGGCACCCTCTCCATGGACACTGATGGCGACTCTTTTTCCTTAGAAAAAGGTTCTTTTCAATTACTGTGGCTCAAAAAAGTTTTTTTTTCATCCAGAGAAAAACTTAGCTAACCTGGACCTTAGAGACATACCTTATACTGGGCCTACACTTGAAGACTGCAGCTCAGGGTACTCGCTTGAATGTGCATTTCTGTGGCATGGAATTTGTGAACCCAAGGTTATTTCTGTGGCCAATGGTTGGATTATTTCAATTGCATGTGCTTATTTTATGAAATTAATATAGAATGATTTGATGGTGATGGATTTATTTTATGGGATTCTTGTCGGTTTGTATTTGATACTTGGAATTCCTTCTCATGACCTACTGTCATTTGTCATAAATCTTGGTTATGAGAGATAAACTTTTTGGATTCTAAATGCTTTTTATATTGCCTAATACAGTAAAATCATAGCATATAATGACTGGACAATACATGGATTCAGTTTGAATATACTAGCACCAACTACATACGAGTAATTCGTTCTGATCCTTTCTCTCATATAAGAGAAGAAAAGGTTTGTGGAAGTTTCACATATTCTTTCTTCTCTTGTCAGCCTTCAGATAGACCTAGGAGGGCTCAAATAGTACAATGAATGAAAGTCAAAAATCAGAAGAGAGGAAGGAGGAAGTGTGGAAATCCATGGAGAGGTCTTGAAACCGAATAACAATAAAGCCTTGCAGAACCAAAGATGAGCTGCATATGGAGGTGAACTAGGAGTTGAGTAGGGCAGCTAGGTGGTACAGTGCTGGGCCTTGAGTCAGGAAGACTCTTCTTTATGAGTTCAAATCTAGCTGCAGACACTTACTAACTGTGTGACCCTGGGCAAGTCACTTAACCCCATTTGCCTCAGATTCTTCATCTGTAAAATAAGTTGGAAAAGAAAATAGCCAACTACTTCAGTATCTTTGCCAAAAACACCCCCAAAACCTCAAATGGTATCAAGAAGAGTTAGAGTTGACTGAAATAACTGAACAACAAAAAAGTGGTAGAGCAGAATTTCTTACTTTTAATATAAGAATCAAAATGAAGTCTTCTATATTGTGATAGTAAAGTTATTTTGCTATCTTACTGTATGTTCCCAGTCTAAGTCACTGAAATACAAGAGGACAGAGAGGTGGGTGGGAATCCTAGAGTAACCGTCTTATGCCTATAGAGCTTGAAGGGTTCGGAGAGGCCGTTTGCATCTAGTAAGGCTGTTGTTAGGATTCAGTTTAGCAAACGTTTACCATTATTTATTATTTATCATTATTTATCATTATATGTCAGGCAGGGGCAGCCTGAGAGAGCCTGAGTTGAAGCGAAGTTGTACCTTTGCTAATACTGATTGTGTGACTCTGGGCAAATTATTTCTCCCTCAGTGCTCTAGGCAATAATTTAAACTAGTCTCTGGTCCAAAGGAGCTTACATTTTACTGGGGGATGGAGATGGAACCATGCATAGAGCTAAATATAAAGGAGAAACTCAGAAAGGGAGACAGAGACAGCGACAGAGTGAGAAGTTGTGGATTCTTAGAGGAGATGAGGAGAAATGACATTCTAGACTTGGACAATGACCTATGCAAAGGCATGGAGATGGGAGGTGTCATGTTGAGTTTTGGAAACAACTAGCTGAAATACAAAGACCTGGTTAGCAGTACTAGAATCTGCCGTCTGGTGCCCTCATCTAGTACACGGAAGCTGACGGAGGTTAAGTGACTTGCCCAGGGTCACATGGCTAATAAGAGTCTGATGTCCCTGGTAAAACAGTATCAGCAGAGATAGCATTCACATGGGGAGAAAGCAAATGCAATAGCTTTTATAGGGGAGAGCAGGGGGAATCTAGATCCATGATCTTGTTTCATTTTGTTTTGGAAACTCTTCATGAGGAAACTTCATCAATGCAGATTTGCTACCGTTCTGCAACTTCCAGTCTTGGAGAATTAAGCGGAACACTGCTCAGGGTCATACAAGCAGCATATGCCAAAGGCAGAGCTTGAGCCCAGCTCTTTCTGGCTACAGATGGTTCTCTATTTATTATGGCATTCCTGCTTCCGTGCTATAGCTATTAAAGAAGCTATGAGAGTATCCTCCATGAGAGTTATAGTTAAAGGTCCCAACAAAAATCCAATGTCTGTGGCAAGGCTGGACTATTTGCAAATACATCAGGTGTGCTTTTGTGAAACACTTGCTCATTTACGTTTCCTAAATTAGAAGCATCCAAAAAATGGAATGGGCTGCCTCAGAAGGTCATGGATCTCCCTACTTTAGCTCTTCAAGAAAAAGTTTGATGGGCATGATCACCAAGAGGGATATTTTACCAGTTATCTTGTTGGGTTACCAGTTGTAGTAGATGACCTCTGAGAGTCTGTGGTTCCGTGGATGTTTCTATTTGAAGGTTCATGATTTTACGTCTTTTGCCTCCGTCAAATGAGATAACACATGTAAAATGCTTTGCAAACCTTAAGGCAATATATTTTGTTGTCGTTTAGTTATTTTCAGTAGACTCTTTGTGACCTCATCTGGGATTTTCTTGGTACAGATACTGGCCTGGTTTGCCATTTCCTTCTCCAGCTCATTTTACAGATGAGGAAACTGAGGTAAACACGGTTAAATGACTTGCCCAGGGTCATATAGCTGGCAAGTGTCTGAGGTCAGATTTGAATTCAGGAAGATGAGTCTTCTTGATTCCAAGCCCAGTGTTCTTTCTATCCACTGGGCCACTTAGCTGCCCAAAGAACTATATAAATGCTCGCTATTATTAATTCTTCTTTCCTTACTATCTACCCTACCTTCTCCCAAACCATGCTAATTCCTTTCTTTGTCCATTTCTTCCTACTATTTCTCCCACCTGGAATGTCTCCTCTCCCTTCTGAGTGTCCAAATCCTAGCCTATTCATTCTCCAAAACCTGGCTCACATTCCACCTTTCCCAGAAGCTTTCTGGTATGAAATGTCAGATTTGTGAAATTCAAGCATATTTGGAAAGAGGGGGAACAGGCAACTTTGATTTACTGGAGGCTATAAACAAGGCAGAACCACTTAAAAATTAGCTTCAGGAATGGAAGTATAAAAGAAACATAATTCAAGAATAAGATAATATTTCTCCTTGCTGCAGACATTAGCTGGCATTCTGCCTGTGGGCATGCCATACACTTGTGTGAAATGAAAACATGTAAAATCACTTAATGCTCACAAAGAATCAGCGTTTTAGGTTGGAAAGGGGTTATAGAGGTCCACTAATCTGACCTCCTCACTTTACAAAGACAGAAATTAAGGGCACGAGAGAGGTTAAGTGACTTGTCTCAGGTCGCTTCTGACAGAGAATAAGAAGCAGCCTAGCGTCCAGGTGTGCCGCACTCTGGTCCCAGGGTTCTCTTCAAAAATCACTTCAAAAAACCTTTTAAAATAATTTGGATGTAGGTTCACAATAAGGCCAGCTATTTGTGGAATTTTATAGTGCAGCAGCAATATATTCAGATTTCTTTCAGAGGATCATTGGAGAGGGTGTCCCCCATTCAGGATTTAATTTGGGTTTTGGTGATAAACTCAAGATTTTAAAGGATTTAATCATTGAAGAATAAATATACCTCAGCTCCTTTTTGACAAATGATGCTTTGCCCCTGTCATATGAACCATTAATTAGTCAACTGAAAGTGTGATTTGTACTGATTTCACGTTTGATTTTAAAGTAATCCACTCCCTCGATTAGACGTGAGGTTAGGCAGCAGGCTCTGGGGTGAGGCGGCAGGCACTGACCCTTCCAGTCCCTGGTAGCCCTGGGTTGGAGGATCTCCTTTGAAGTGTGGAGTCTCCCTGCTTTTGGGGACTGAAGTTTGACCCCATGACCCTACAGGCAGACAGGATTGGGTTGCAAAACTTTCTGTAGATGCAGATGCTTTCCTGGCCCCAAAATTAAAAGCCTGTGTGGTAGAATGCCCCAGGACAAGCATTATTCAGAGTCAAAGGCCACCCAATGTAACACAGTTTGTGCTTTAAACCTGCCCAGAGAAAACATCAAAAAAGTATAGAGATTTCTGGTCTTGGGCTTTTCATTCCACCTGTTGCCCTGTGACCTGCTTCTCATCAGACAAAGAGATATTCACTGCTGTGCTGGAAAGCTGCTTTTCTCTCCACTGTAAACAAAATCACCTTTCTCATGTTTCTCTCTCAGGGTCCCCCCTCCTTCTCTCTTCTCCTTTTCTCTCCTCTCCTTCATTCTCTTTCTCTGTCTCTGCCTCACTGTCTTTGTATCTTGCCCTCTCTCCCAACCTTTCTCTGTCTCTCTCTTTCACCGTCTCTTTGTTTATGTCTCTTTCTGTCTTTCTGTCTCTGTCTCTCGGTGTCTGTGTCCTTCCCCTCCATGTCTCTTTCTCTCCCTGTACTTTTTGTTTGCCCTAGCAGAAGTAGGTATAACACACAGACAAAGCATCTCGTATTGATTTTAGTCTTTGTGTACCTGAGAGTGTAAAGAATTTAATATTTGGGGGTGGCTAGGTGGCACAGTGAATAGAAAACCGGCCCTGGAGTCGGGAGGACCTGAGTTCAAATTTGGCCTCAGACACTTAACATTTACTAACTGTGTGACCTTGGGCAAGTCCCTTTACCCCAATTGCCCTGCCCACCCTCCTCCAAAAAAAAGGCAAAAAAGGAGAGAATTTAATATTTAATAACTATGTACTGGGGGCCAGCTGTTTATAAGAGCACAACATGGAAATCTTAACAAATAAAAGGTCTGCACTCTATCCTGAGAGGACTCCTGAGGCTCCGGCTACAGATTAGAGTTAGAATGAGTCCTGGAGATCAGCTAGTCCACAATCTTTATTTTACAGATGAAGAAACTGAGGCTCAGAGAGCTTGAGGGACTTACTAAAGGCCATATGGATAATAAGTAGCAGGTCAGGATTTGAACTCAAAACACAGAGAAAGAACACTGGTTCTAGTCAGAGAACCTGGTTTTTAATCCAAGCTTGTTCCTACCTCTGGTTCTTGGGCAAGTCACTTGACTCAGTTTCCCTGTATTCAAAATGACTCCCATGTTCCTTTCAGCTCTATTTCAATGCTCCAAATTGTCATCAGCAGCATTTACATAATATTCTATATGCGAGTATTTTTTTCCACATATATTATTTGATTTTTATCCTCACAACAACCCTTTGGGGATAGCTAGAGCAAATTTTATTATCCTTATTGACAGAAGAGGAACCCAAGGCTCAGAGAGGTCAAGAGGCCTCCCCCCTCACCGTCACATGGCTAGTCTCCAGCAAATTTAGGAATAGAATCCGAGTTACTGAATAGAATCTATGATGCTGTTTTTAAAGAGAATTGTCCCAATGTAAAGGACTCTGGTTCTTATATTGAAAATTCCCCTGTTGCAAATTAGATATATTTTGCTTGAGATTGGCAACCCTACCTCGGACCTCAAAGGCAGGCAGCTTTTAAAGAAGCAGGAATGAAGGAAGGGAGTTTGGCATCTGGCCTCTAAAGAAGTTTTGCAAGAACCTAATCTGAACCAAGCTGGTACAGCCTCCCCCTAGGGCTACTGAGCCTGGATCCTCCTAGGAGAGCCACATTCCCTGGCAGGAAGGCAAAGAAACATCCTTGGACTCTGCTCATTGAGGATGAAACCAATATGTCTTTCTTAGTGTTTTAAATATCGCTATTTAACCAGAAGTGCCTTTTAACCAAAAAATTGCACCAGAATCCAAGTTAACTGTGAATGATTCTTTTGAATCTTTTCTGACCAGTCTTCAGGTTTTTTCCTTGTCCATTTTCTGTGTAGGCCTGTTTTCAAACTTTCTCACCTTATGACCTTCCTCTCTGAGTGCCGTATTTCACTTCACCCTAAAAACAAATGCAAACCTTTGGTTTGTTTTGTGGGAACCACCAATATAAGACAGCTGTTTGGAGCTCTTTGGATCTTCTCTCCTACTTAAATCTTCAAGACTGGGCCAAGGGTTTGTGCACTGTGAGCCCGGAAGGGCTCAGAAACAGAAATAGGCTCACTCCACCCAACATTATTAACTGGATCCATGAATGCATGACTTTGGGCAAAACTGTGTAACTGGGGGTGGGGCTAGGACACGGTTAGGTAGGTCCACAGGGGCAGAGCTGAAGGAATCCAGCAGGGTTGAGGCCACTGAGACCAGGGGTGGGTGAAAGAGAAGAGCCAGAACCAATTCGCCCTGGAGTTTAACAAGCTTATTGAAAAGTAAAGGATAATTATGGTGGCCTGTGGTTTTAGCAACATGATTAAGAAGGCTGTTGGTTGGTGGTAAAGTTATGAGATAAAGTCTACAGCTTGCTCTTGCCAACAGATGAAACATCTTACTTTTAGGATTATTTTTTAATCCCAAAATAGCTGTGACCTCTAGTTTAAGAAATATTTCTTTCTAATAGTAATATTCTTCGGATTTAAGTGGCTCTTTCCCCCAAACTAGAACACTTCTCTCCATATTAACAAATTTGTCTCTAAACACTATCTGAAAAATATGTGGGCAGGGTACTATAGCCCATTTCATAGATGGGTTAGTTAAGATACAGAGGCATTGTTAGTAGGACTCAAATCTAGTGAACCGTATCCCAATTTAATACAACAAATAGCTAGTTTTCCTAATAACCCTACATTGTAGCACTAAATTGTTATTAAACACATTTAAGCCACTTGGGAAAAAATTGAAAATATTTTAGGTTAAAAAAAAGAATAATTTGCATTCCCAGCTCCAGCTTCTGCTTGTTTCTTGTACCCTTCTTCCTGTTTGACACACTCACTATCCCTGTCATTACCTCCTGTCGGAATCCGCCAATGTGACACCTTCTCCATGAAGTCTTTCCTGACTGCTACAGCCTCCCTCTGTTTCTCTCTTTCTTGAATACCTAGACTGCTTGTCAAAGATGTCAAAGAAAGAAGGAAAGGTCCTACATGTACAAAAAAAAAAAAGCTATGGAAGCTCTTTTTGTGGTGGTAAAAAACTGGAAGTGAAGGGAATGTACGTTAATTAAGGAATGGTATATAAAGACCTTTGTGGCATGCGACTGTGATGGAATAAATTGTGTTATAAGAAATGGGGAAAGATAATTTCTAGGAGACATAGGATGACTTGTATAATGAGCTGATGTACAGTGAAGTAAGCAGAATCAGGAGAACAATTTATATGATGACAACACAGTAAAGATAAAAAGTGTAAAAGCTCTAAGAACTATGATCAAATACAATAACCATTCATGATTCCAGAGGACCAGTAATGAACCGTACTATCCATGACAGAGGTAGGTAATGGATTTAGGATGTTCAATCATTTTTTTCAGCCATAGCTGACTCTGTGTGACCCCATTTGGCGTTTTCTTGACAAAGATACTGGATTGGTTTTCCATTTCCTTCTCCATCTCATTTTACAGATGAGGAAACTGAGGCAAATAGGTTAAGTGACTGGCCCAGGGTCACACAGATAGTAAGTGTCTGAGGATGGATTTGAATTCAGGTCTTTCTGACTCCAGGCCTGATACTCTATCTGCTGCACTACCTAGCATGGATTTAGAGTTGAATGAGACAGATATTTTTGTACATTGTCAATGAGAGAATTTGTTTTGCTTGACTATTTTTGATGCGGCTGCCTGGTTGTGGGACCCATTGGTTGAAGATGATTCCACGACTACTGAAATGTCTGAAATGTCTACACTGCCTGAAGAAGTGCTTTTTAAGGAAAAAAGGGGTATTTGAGATTGATTCCAAATGTCAATCACTTATTCCTCTTTTAACACCATTTCAGGAATTGAGAAAAACTTGGGACTCTTGTAGGTAATCCACTAATCCCCAGAAGCATTTTTAGTTAGAAGCAGGAAGGGGAAATGTCCTCAGGACTTTAGTCCATTTGTTGGCTTACCACAGACGTGCATCTTTTACCCTTCAGCCTAGGTGTGAGGCTGAACTCACTTACCCAAGCACACTCCTGGAGGCTGGCTTGGTTGTTTAGATTATTGATTACATCAGAGCCTGGGGGGGGGGGGTTAGTCAGGGTGTTCCTTGCTCAAAGCCATATTGGGTGCTTACATTTTTGTAATAACAAAAATGGAAACCGTCTTAATGTACTCTCAAACAATGATTTTATAAGTAAAGATCAAAGTCTATTACAACCATCTGTAAGGGACTCCAATTTTTGTCATTTCTGTTGTTGGACTGGAACTGAGTTTTATCAGATATGGCTTGAAGTCAGCAGTCAGCAGTCAGGCTTGGAAATCTTTCAGTCACACAGAGACTTCTTGTTGTTTTACAGGCAGTCCATGACTTGCATCAGTCAAGTGAATGACAGCCCAGAAGCTTCTGGGTTTCTCCTTTGCTCTCTCCTGTCACCGAGTATTTTCTTCCCCTCCTCCCTCCCTTTCCTTCTTACTGCTGGAAATCTCTTTTCCTGGAAAATCCTTGGGTTTCCCAACCTCAATCCTGACTTCACACTTCCCCCAGAGGGAAGGGCAAAGGCAGGGGGTGGGGCGGAAAAGCAAACATCATTGTGGAGGCAGCCACAAGGAAATAGTTGGACTTCTTTACTCTTGTCAGCAAAGGTCTGAGTGGCAGTAGAAACAGGATGGGAAAAGGGAGAACCCGTCTTCACTATGCCCACCTTTTTGTCAGGTTTGGGGCAGCAGCAAAAGAGAGGGGATGGGGGGCGGAGCCAAGATGGCGGCATAGAAGCTGCAAAGCACCACAGCTCCCACACAAACACGCTAAAAAACTCATAAAATGGGACGCTAAACAGATTTTCAAGCTCCAAAACTCTCCACAAGACAGAAAGCACTACAGGCAGCGCAGCAGGCGGGGCTCTTCCCAGCAGTCTGGGACCCACGGCTGAAACCCC
>JAQQSW010012502.1:0-12513 GCA_028646575.1 Pseudocheirus occidentalis
AAGTATTACTCACATGGTGCTATACAGTATACATGTATAATACAAATGTGCACATTACAAATGTATCATGTACATGCATATGAACAGGTATACCATATATGTATGATATATATACAAATGCATATACATCTACAACATGTACACATTTACTTGCACAATGCACACATATACATAAGCATCTTTATATAGTAGTCACACGCATATAGCCCAAATGTGTGTATATATGTATGTATATACACACACATTTACATGTAAGTACACATGTACATAAATATATAGAGATCAGCTTTACATATGGCTATATTACAGTGTCTAATACAATGCACATTCACATTGTACACTAGAATAAGATATGTTAGCATGTACACATATGTATAGAACACATAGTCATACACAAATTCATGTGTGCACCCCATATTTCTGTAACAACAGGTGTAACACATGCAGTGTTATGTAGATATGTGTATGGATATGTGACTACACATCATGCAGTTGTGTTTCACCTGTATGTTTATTTCTGCATACAAAGGCATATGTTGTGCATATGTATGGGTACACGACACGCTTACAATACACACATACATATACGCGCACTGGACACACATAAACATGTACACATGCATGTCCACAACACACTCATACAGCAACATGGCTATGTATATACATATAACACAATGCACATGCACATACACACTTCCTAACACACATACATAGTACAAGTATAGATATATAAATACAAGTAACAATACACATCCATTGATTTGTATGGGAGGGAAGAGCCACCTTCTTTTCCTTTCTCCTTTAACTTTGTGACCCTCAGAAACAGGCTTGAGGTTAAGGTTTCATCTTGTTTTTTCTGTTTTCCTTTGCTGCTCAAGGAACAGGTCTGGAATCCCCACTGATGGTGGGAATCTGAGTCAGGACAACCTTAAAAGCAGGATTCTGGGACATGAGTGCATCTGGAAAGCTTTGAGGAACCTGAGAATTTGAGCCCAAGGAGGACATCAGACTTGGAACTTGGAACTGGGTTTATAGGAATTAAGCTAAGCAGTGAACCTAATTGCTTCCTCAAGTTATGAGATAGTGTATTCTTTTTTTGGGGGGTGGCGGCAAGGTAAATAGATGCTTGTTTATTTGTTTATTTATTTTTGGTAAAGCAACCGGGGTTAAGCAACTTGCTCAGGGTCACACAACTAGTAAATATTAAGTGTCTGAGTTTGGATTTGAACTCAGGTCCTCCTGACTCCCGGGCTTTATCCACTGTGACACCTAGCTACCCCTTGTGTACTTATCCTTGCTATTCTTTTGAAGTAAATACAAATATTCCTTTGTAAAAGCTAAGCAGGTTATTAAATGGTTGAATGGAATTAGGGTGTAGGGGACTCCCACAATTGGGGAAACATAATTAGTGGGGGCTGGAGCCAATGGCAGTGGGCCTATACACTCCTAAATCCCTGTAAGCCTACTAGAGAACCCTGGGGAGAGGGTAAAATGTAACATCCTACCCTAAATGGGTAAGTTTGCTAGTTAGGCTCTCTCTAGCTTGTCTTATCAGAAAGAGCAATGATAAAAGATAAGTCTGTTATAGCAAAGCTAATGAAAAGTTAAGTGTTTGAAGGTTCTAGCTATCTAATAACTTCTCTATCACAAAAGAAATGCTAGTTTTGGTCACAGTATAATGAATGGGCAATTCCCAAGTGCCTTAATTGTAGTTGTTTTGTAGTTCATCCTTCATTTTTTGAAAAGGACCAGTGACATTACAGGGCGATATCTTGACTTGCACATGAATTGGATTTAAGTGAGGCGGAGCTGTGTCATCACTCTTACTCTCCAACGTCATCAAAATCCAGAGGCAGGACAAAAGTCAAGATAACCAGCAAGGCCCTAGGATGCAGTGGATGACCTTGGCATCTTCTGTGTCTGACAAAACTCTGAGTGTGCCATAGAACCTGCTTCAGCTGCCTTCATGCCCACTGGAACAAGAGCGTCAAGGTCCAAGGGCATGGAGTCTACTGTTAGTTAACTGTTTAGCAAGCTGCCTTTCTTTGCATTTGAGGCTTGAGTTTTGGCAATTCTATCCCCTGTAAAATATGTACAAAGGAACAATACAAACATTTCCTACCAGGGATTACTAGCTCTCAGCAAAGTAAACCAACATGTTTCTTCTTTTATTTTTCTTTCTCTCTAAAATACCAGTCAGACAGGAACTGTGAAGGTCAAATCACCCTGCCTGTCACATGATTTAAATATACTTCAGCTATCCACCTCAGACACTTATTTCCCTACAAATTTGATGCATAAACAATCCCTTTTTAGAAAAGCGTATCACTCATCTGCTTAGGGACCAAACTAGCCTAGGGGAAATTTGAGATTCAAGCTTTAGCCAAAAACAGGAACAAGAATAAGACATAATCTGTAGATAACAGTGAGTTATTGTGCAGAACTTGGGTCTCAAGATTCCTGAGTACTTACGCTTATTCCCATATAGAAGACACCTTTGGCTAATAGAAAGTAAAATGACTCTGCTTTTTCAGGGGAAGCTGTTTATACAACTAAGTTCCTTAATTATTCCTTCTTTTTAGTGGGGATAATCAAGCTGTGCCTTTCAGAATTTGAATCCTAATATGTGGAAAGCAAAAGAGTGCTCTACTTATAAAAGGAATAACCTTTCCACAGAGTGTTTAAAATACTCATTTATTTATAAAAATTTTATTTATATGCAACTTTCTATGATGTCACATAGTGGGTTGAGTGACAACAGTGAGTCAGAAAGACCTGGGTTCAGGTCCTGTGTTCCAATAGCCTCAGGCACCTCTCTTATAGAAGGGTTGAAATCTGCCTAAAGGTTGACAAAAGAAAAGATCCCTTGTTATTGATTTTTCTAGGAACACATCCTGTGATGTCAGAGAAGCCAGGGACTGAAGGAGGAAACCGAGATTGAGATATGAAGGAACTTGTCCAGAGTCACACAGGAGAAAAAACCTGGAAATAAAATGGATTTTTTGCATAACGATGATGAGGAATTAAAACTAAAATAACCTTGGGTTTCCATTGCTAAGATTAATTTGCTCCTCACAATTGAAACAATAGAGAATATTTAATAAATTTATTCCCAAATTAAAGAGATGAAAAGGAAACTTTCAGCTCTACTCTCTAATCTAAGTACCTTGATCTCTTCCCCCATTTTAAAAAACTGTTTGTCCTATTGGAAATTTCAGTGCTGGAAGGTAAGCATTTTTGAAAAGGGAAAGATAATGAGGCTCCATCACTAATTGGTTCTCTAATTAAAAAATGCTGAAATGTCTTTGGTAGCATACCATTACTGAACTTTTAACTCACTGCACCATAGCAAAGGATTTACCCATATACACACATGTTAACTACTGTGTTGGCCTGGTTTCTTCTGCTTGTAGTTGTGAAAACAGAAACTCAAGTGAGCCAATTTGTGCATGTGGTTACAATAATCACTTGGCCTGAGTACAGAAGTCTAATAATCCCTCTCCTGTTATTGGCTCTGTTGAATATTCTCTCCTCTTCTTCAACCAGGATGTAGGACATGGTCAGCATATAAATGATCACAGTTTGGATTAAACCTTTTCAGCAGCTGTGTATCAAAAGGCTAGCTGCTTCACTGACTACTCTCTCACTTTGGCCTTCCTGGCCAACGTGGGCCTTACTGTTGGAGTGGTGTGAAATCAGCCTGAATGATTATACTTCAATGTGAACCTTCAGAATTTCATGGCAAAATGTTGAACAGGCTTAGTGAATAAGATAATTCACATGGACATTTAGATAAGATCACGTTGCTTAATTTTTAAAAGTTTATTGCACATTTTCTCTAAAAACATGTTTTTTGATTCACACTTCTCTACTTTGCACACCTAAACACTACATAGAGATCCATTATATAATAGACATGAACTGTAGAAATCTGTTTGTTTGGTTTATGCACATGATTTATACATAAGGGTGATTTATTATCATTAGATCAGAGATGATACATGTGGACCATTTTGCAAAACTTAAGGCACTTAGTAATGTGAGCTATAATAATTATGACGATGGTAATGAAGAGGAGGAGGATGATAATGTCATTCCCATGGGGACATTAACAGTGCCTGTAATTTTAAGGGAATAATTTGCCACATAGCAGGCCTGTACGACCTGTAACTCAACAAAGGATTTTGGACAGTACATGAGAAACTGAGAGGAAAACATCCTCTACATTTTTTTCAGACTGCCCAAAATCCTCTGGACTGCCAGTAGGTTACTTACAGCCCTAGGGCCACAAGTTGTACAGATTTGCCTAATAACAACACTCTTAATTTTAGTGTAACAGGGTGTTGGTCAATGAGGACTCAGTCCTATGAGCATCTGAGTTTGGTGAATCTATTTCTGAAATTACCTAGTAATGTGAAATGTTGGAGCTCTGTTCTTTACTTCAAAACATGCACAAGTATTTGATTATTGTTTCTTGTCCATCAATTGTGTGAAGAAACTTTTAATTGGTTACTAAGAAGTGGGTGTGTATTCAAAAAGCACAAACCAACCAAAGCCAAGGTTTTCATTCACTTTCCTGCCTAGCAATATTCAAATTGGAAGGAGCAAAGACTACTACAAGCTTCCAGACAGAAAAAAAGAAGTAGCTGGAGTAATCTACTCTTCCCGCCCTACCCCAGCTCACAGTGTGACATGGATCCACGATCTTATGACCTTGTTGTTGCTTCTATCTTGGTTGTTTCTGTATTTCCTCTTAGGTAAAGGAGTATTTGAGATGGAGTAGACTAGATTTTGACCTTGTGAATTTCAAAATGTTGGAAGAGCAAGCAACAGAAGTCCATTAGTGGGAGTCAATGAGAGTTGGAGGGAAGTCAAGTCCAGGGAGGAGTAAAGACCAGAGGGAGCCACTTGACCCAACATGGTAATGGATCAATCACAACCAAAGGGGAATGACAGTTTTAATGTTGTTGAATTTTGGAAAGTAAAAAGCCTAGTCTCACTATATCTGTGCTTTTTTTCCTTTCAACTTCTGATTTATTGGGGAATGACTCTTGTTCTTATATATTTTTATCAGTTCCTTTCATATATCTTCAATATCAGAACTTTATTGGAGAAATTTACTACAAAGATTTTTGCCCCAGTTAACAATTTCCTTTCTAATTCTAACTACATTGATCTTGCTTTTACAAAAACTTTTCTGATACATAATCAAAATCATCTATAATATGTAAATATTTTGTTTAATCAAGAACTCTTCTCTTATACATAATTATGAAATATATTCTCTTTCCCTCCTCTTCTAAATTTTTTGTAATGAAACTTTTTATATTTAGGTCGTATTTAGCTCACTTGGAGCTTCTTAAGGAACGTGATGGGAAATGTTGGCCTAAATTTAATTTCTACCAAATTGCTTTTCAGTTTTTCCAATAGTTTTTATTGAATCAAATGAGTCCTTATCTAAGTAGCTGGTGTCCTTGGGTTTGTTGAAAATTATGTTACTATATTCAATTGATTCTAGGTCTTGATTACTTAATAATCTGCTCCATTAATCAACTTTTCTGTTTTTAATCACTACCAAATAGTTCTGATGATTACTGCCTTATAGAATAACATGGGATTTAGTATGTTAAGGCCCCTTCATTTCTCTTTTTCTCACTAATTCCCCTGTCATTCTTGACCTTTTATACTTCCAGGAGAATTTTTCAAACTATTTTGTCTAGTTCTACAAAATAACCCTTGGTGGCATGACACTAATTATATCAATTAATTAAGAAGTAAATTTATTTATATAATATAGACATAGACCAATCATAAGCAGTAAATCTCCAATTTTTTGTCCTTTTTTTTCCTGTAAAGAGTGTTCTTGTTGTTATTTATTTTCAGTTCTTGAAGAGGACCACAATATCAGGAAGGTGATGTCATGGCTTGCAAGTGAATTGGATTCAAGTGAGGGAGGACTGTGCAAGTCACCAGCCTCACTGTCTCCTCTGGAACCATCTAGGTCCAGTGGCAAGATATAAATCAGGATAACTGGAGATGGCCCCAGGTGCAGTGGGAGGCATGGACTTTTTAAGCTAAGGTCTTTTCCAGGTCTCAGTTTGACTGAGGCAATGCCCATTCAGCCACTAAGGCTAGGTAAGAAATGAGATGAACGGCCTCTTTTACCTAGTCAGAAAACTAAACAATCTGGGAGGATAAGACCCTTAGGGTTTCTGGCTGAAAACAGAAACAATTACCCTGAGCAATCAGTGCCCAAACAGTGACCAAGTGGGCTTGGACTGGAACCTATTTTGGGCCAATAAAAGGGAGCCAAAGTGATTTGGATCTAAGGCATGGTCCTTAAGAAAGAAATCTAGCCTGTAAACCCCCAGATAGCTTTCAAGATTTCAGTCATCAAAATTTTCATTCTTTTGGGCAGAGCACCCACAGGTAAGGGTATGATATCCTATGTGGACAGAGGGACAGGAAGGAGCAGAGGACAGGAGAGAAGAGGAAAGGAGAGGAAGAGAGGGGAAGAAGAAGCTTCATTGCCCAATTGGAACTAGTCAGTTGGGTCCTCAGTGGGGAAGCTCATGCTATGCATAGGTTATTCTTTGTCCTTTGTTCTCGAAGAGTACTGTGACATCAGAAAGGTGATGACTTGCAAGTGATTTAAATGTAAGAAAGGGAGAACTGTGCATGTCACCAGCTTCACTTTCTCTTACTATGCCACCCAGGTCCAGGGGCAAGATATAAATCAGGATGATTAGAGATGACCCCTTTTGTAAAGAGTATTTCAGTTGTATCCACATAGGTACTGCATGTACCTTAGTAGCTGAACTACCAGATAGTTTGTATATGTATATGTATGTGTATGTATATGTGCATGTATATGTATATGTGTATGTGTATGTATATGTGTATATGTATATATGTATGTATATGCTACAATTGTTTTTAATAGAATTTATTTTTTTATATTTTTCTGGTGGGTTTTGTTAGTAAGGTACAGAAAGATTTATGACCTTATGGATTTATTTTATACTCTTCAACTTTATTGAAATTATTAATTTTTTTCAATTAATTTTAACAAATTCTCCAGGACTTTCAAAGGAAGCTATGATATCATCTGTAAACTTTATACTTCATCATATTCCCTTCCACCTACTGACTTGTACCATGCTAAATATATATTAGATACTCCTTAATATATAATTACTTTGAAATTTTATATTTAAGATTCCTTTGTTTTGGAGTTTTGATTCAATTTGATATACTTATTATAGGCCTACTATGTACGAGGCTCCTTTCTAGATACAGCAGATAGAAAGTTGAAAAATAACCTCATGAATGATTGGAAATGGGATACCGCAAGTCGAGGATAGAGAGTAACACGTAGTGAAGCTTACCGGAACAATAGGCAATGTTCCTGGAGCATATAATGGTATCTTTGGGAACAAAACAGTTCCCAGTCCAGTGTAATTCAATGCCAGGAAGTGCTGTCTGGGAGATACAGCAGTGATGGAGAAATAAGTTAAAAGACCTCACTTGAACTCCTAGATACACCATAAGTTTAGCATGTTTCTAAACTTCTATTTCTCTTTGCTGTGAGGGTAGGAATACTTAGTGATCATAAAGTTAAAATAAAGGTCAAGAAATCATCAAAACGTTCCTGTTTCTGTGAGCAGGAGAGGCCTCATACCTTCCTTTATACCTTCCAGTGACGAAAGTCTCTAAGCCATAATCACTGTCTTTGAGTAAATAGAAGAGTATCACATAAGAGAGATAAGATTTGATCTGGTCACCCTCTAGGGAACTAGGATTAATGGAAAAGAGCTTCCTTATAATAAGAAATATTCACAAATGACCTGGATAGTGAGTTCCTCATGGTGGGGAGGGGGAACAAGGAGGGAGGAATCCTCAAGATCACTTTTCATGGAAATTATAGAATGAATCCACATAAAGTTTGAATCAAGTGATTACTAAGAACTCTTTCAAATCTAATTCTGTCCTCTAGCCTACTTTTAAGTACTGGAATGAGAAGAACAGCTTCCCAAAGGCATCAGTTGAGTATTATTTACAAATTAAATTGGTATATGTGAGCCCAAAGAAGTTGCCAATTCCATATTATATGGCTAACATTGAGGCATGAACTATTTTCCCAGCCAAAAAATAGCTTTAGTCTGATTCAGTAGTTGATGGCCACAGAAGATCATCTAAAAATGCTGAGTATTATTACACATGATACATTTGATACTGAGAAGGTACCATCTTTTCCTAGGATAAGTAGAGATGTTAATATTGTATCACACAAGGTAATGTTACTTGGTATTTTAACATCTTCTAGCCCAATTTTAATAGGCTATCTCAATATTTTTTGAAGTAGAGGCCAGCCTTAATTGGTAGAACTTTTAAGTTCTTTGAGATTAAAAAAAAGTCATAACTGAGGAATGAGTGAAAAAAAAGTGAACTGCATTTCTCATGTGGGCCTGCTCTTTCAGAAGTTTTCATAGAAATAAAGTAAAAATCAAGAGACCATCAAAATGTCCCCTGGGAACAGGAGAGGCTTTATACCTTCCTTTATACCTTCAAGTAGTAACCTTAATAAGTAATTAAGGCCTTAAGATCAAGTCATATATCTGAAATTCTCCAAAGAAGACAAGTTCCTCTTGGTTATTCAGGGCTTCAATTCAATATAATTTCTCTCTTCAATAACAATCTCCTATCATTCCACATTTCCCTATTCCATATTCCTCCCAAAATTATTCTTCATTTTCATATTAACCTGCAATCTCTAAATCCTTTGATCATCTTGCCAATCCATCACCTCCACTCTGTTTATACTTCCCCTATTTTCAATCTTTGACCCCTCAACAATGACTGCCCTTTAGTCTCAAATCTCTTGCTCTCTTGAACTATTGCTGCTTTGACCTTGCCAACCCCCAACCTTGGATTACTCTCAACATCCACTTCTGCCACTATTCACATTCTGACTGGGTCCACGACAAATTTATATGTTGTCTAATTTCCTTCACTCAGAGGGAATGTTTTTATCAGTACTATTCTTACTATGCTATCTTGATAAATCCCTTTTGTAAATGCTAATGGGGTTCAATTGGCTCTGGTTGATAGTGATGAGCACATTGGCCCGGGCTCAGGAGCTTCAGTATTAGAGCACCTTTATAACCCTAACAATACTCAAAGTTAGCCATCTCATAGGGGCCCCAATCTGTGAATTTGATTGGGAGAATATTTTAGAGGAATATTAATACAAGACAAATTTTATCTCCTCATACCATTGTTTTCATTCATATCACTAACTCCAGATGTAACTCCCCACACTAATGAAAATCTAGAACCTTCTTGGAATGTAGTCTTTGTTGCCATTGGCAATACAACCAATGTGTGTCAGAAGTAGGTCTTCAGTTTTGTTCTTCATGGCTTCAAGGCTATATCTCTATCTACTATACCAATACCACCACTTCTCTATATGAGTATTTCTTAATGGGGTAAAAAAAAAAGGTTGGCATAATCCCTTGGTAAATCTAGAATAATTTACAATCACATGGAAAATAGTGTGACATTATTCTCTCATATGATGGGCATATGTGATTCATCCTGGAATAGTATGATTAGAATGCTAGACTTGGAGTACTTTCAAATCTTCCTCTGAAACATATTAACTGTGTGATCCCTGGAAAGTCATTTAAACTGTGTGCCTCAAGCAGCTCCCTATGATTTACCTACTAAGTCACCGAGATGTTTGTCATCTGTTTCAGTGGAGGAACATTAGTTGATCAAATCCCAGATCTCTCCAGTATGTATGTACGATTAATATATTATTTAGATTATACTGGGTTTTCTTTGATAGCATGAATTCTAATTATCCCATGGCCTGTAATGTCCAGACATAATTACAAATAATTATCTTCTCATGCTTTCCTTGTTATATCCTTCAGATATTATCTTGTGACTCAGTGGAATAGTTTAATTAACATTTTTCTTTTAAATATGTTTTCAAAGCTTAACACATTTTGAGTGGAACACCAGCTGTGACACTAAAAATATTCTTTTTGTTAAGCTGCTTGTTAGAAGGGGGAAATGATGACAAACTTTTGAAGTCTGTAATTACTGCAATGCATCTTGCAGCAAATGACTTATTGTATGTTTCTCTAAAATACTGGTGACTGTTGGACACCAATTAATAAAAACACAAGTATTAGAAATCACTGGGCATACATTGGAGAGTTTTTGTTTATTTTCACTTGTATGCACAATGACTATTTCCAGTTTTTTTTTAAACTTCCTCTCCAGGGACTAGAAGCTAGATAGATCTCAAACAAGCTACAAAAATAAGGAAGTAACCAATAATATCATATCATACCAGGCTAGAGCTCAGCAGCTTGTTCTGTCCATTGAGATCATAAAAATTCCTGCTTGTGATCAAGGTTGGATGACTTCCAGAAAGCAGGTCAGGCAAATTTCCATGGGGATAGGCTTAAAGTTTCCAGTGGTACTACTGTTCCTTTCCTATTCCTAAAAAACTGCAGAAACCACAGGCTAAGTGAAAAACATTGACTCCCTTCTAAAGTGGCATGACCCTACTTATGATGTGAAGCTTTTCAATGAGTAGATTAGCTGCTCTTATTTTACCACAGAAGTTGCAAGAATCCAATTCAATTAAACATGCATTTGTTAATGCCTACTATTTGCAAGCAATGGTGCCAGGCATTGAGGGTATAAAGACAAAAATGAAACAGTCCCTGACCTTAAGGAACTCACATTTTCTGAAAGCATACAACATACAAGTAAATTCAGAATACAGACAAAGTAATACCAAAGAGGAGAAAGCAGGAAGGTCTCCTATACTAGGTGGACTCTGAGCTGTGCATTGAAGGAAAATAGGAATCTTCAAAGTACAGTTGACAGAGTGTGAATTCCAAGTAGGGGGAACCACTTATGCCTTTGCATCAAGGTAAGAGATGGAATATTGTGGATGTGGTCAGTTTGACCAGAATGAAGAAAGCAGGAAAGAGAGTAATACAAAGTCAATAGCCTTAATTTAAAGTCCCTACCAGCTCCAAATCCTATGATCCTATAATCCTCACTTCACTTGAGAATCTAGGACTCATCTCCTATTCCAATTTGTGTATTCTAGCAATGGTAGACTCTTAAGATTTGGGGGATTTTGTCCTGTGAGGACTCCAGAAAGTAGGATTTAGGGAGAATGACTTTCCATTTATTTTTATCTTTAAAAAAATTGAAAGCAAACATTGTCATATCATGTTGGTTTAAAAAAAAGTTTAATATTACAATACATCTGTAATGGAAAACTAGCTCTATTCTTTTTTTTTGTTTACACGTTGTTTTTTAATGTTTTAATCCATATTATGATTGAAGTAGAAAAGTAAATCACTAATGTTGCTCTATTTTTAGAAAATGAGGACTTAAAAATGTAAAAGGAAAACTGTGTTCAGAAAACACAAAAACGGAATGAAATTAAAACAAGTATAAAATGAAAGGAAAGCCATTAAGTGACATTTAAAATTTTTTTAAATAATGAATGTATCCCCAACAGAATAAGTTTTGGAATACTAACATAACAAAATAAGGAGTTGGAGGAAGCAGAAAATAAAGAAAATATATTTTAAAAATAATGTAGTATTTCATAAGATTATTATAGACCATATAAAATAAATGTCTTTTTCATCTGGTGCTTATTATATATGAAAAATCTATAAAATTATGGGTTAGGTAGATATTTATGATTTGATATTTTATTTATCTTCAAGGATGTTTCATTTCATCAATATGGATAATTCTATTGACATACATAACAAGCTTCTTAGTCCTGCATGATTCTTGCTCATGTTTTTCCATAGAAGAGCCATCTATCATGTTAGAGGCCTTCTTTTGCTTTTAGTATATCTTGGTGGTACCAATGTGCCATTCAAGCTGTTTCATTCTTGTTATGATTTGTCTAGTTCCTTTTCCTGTTATACATATTCCTTTTATGCTCCCTTATCCGTAATTCTACTCAACAAGCATTAAGTATTCATTATGTGCAAGGAACTACAGAATGCTGGGTATTAGGTATTCAAAGATAAATATGAGACCATCTGCTGCCCTCACAGAGCTTCAATTCTACTCAATGAATGTTGCAGGTACATAGATGAATAACTAGATATACACATCCTGAGGAGGGAAAGATTAATAAATGAAGGTAATCAGTTAGCAACAAACACTGATTAAACATCTACCTTATTGCCAGGCACAGTGCTAAGTGCTGGGGAAAAATAAAAATAGGGGCGGAGCCAAGATGGTGGTGTAGAAGCAGCAAAGCACCACAGCTCCCACACAAACACACTAAAAAACTCATAAAATGGGACTCTAAAACAGATTTTCAAGCTCCAAAACTCTCCACAAGACAGAAAGCACATCTGTTGCTACAGGCAGCATAGCAGGCGGGGCTCTTCCCAGCAGTCTGGGACGAAACCCCAGCCGGGTCAAGCCCTGGGGCATCGGGCGGGGAGC
>JAQQSW010012503.1:0-12513 GCA_028646575.1 Pseudocheirus occidentalis
GAATGTTGAGAACTACAACTAAATTATTTAATAAAAAAAATATGTTCAAAACAATTCTTAGAAAGAAATACTGTGCTGACATTCCCAATTCAGGGATAGGGATTAGACTTGTAATTTTATTGCTTAACTCCTTCTACCAATGCATCTTCGTGCCTTCTTTATAACTAACATTCTTGGTTGCCAGAACATTGAGAGCTAAAATGATTTGTTTGATACTATGTATCAAAGGCAGCAACTAAACCTAGGTCTCCGGGGATTCCCAAGCTATCCAGGTAAACTATCCAGGTAAACTTTCTGTCCACTATGCCTTGATGCCTCTGCATTTCCAGTCTTCTCAGGGGATTTTTTTACTAATTCATTCTTACCATAAGGACAATGGGGGGAAGATCTTAATGGTTGCCGTGCCTTCTAGAACTTTCTCTATTTTCTGTGCAAGGTTTGATAAACAAAGACAGGTAGGTAGAATTAAGGAATAGTTCAGTAAAAAAAATTCAGTAAAATCCTTTAAAATAATTTTTAAAATATTCAGTAAAGAAAATAATTCAGTAAAAAATTCACGATTGAGAAATATAGTTTGGGAAGAATATTGGGAAAAAATACGTGACAACTAGGTGGTGTAGTGGATAGAGCAATGGAAAGATTTAAATTCAAAACCAGCCTCACATACTTGCTAGCTACATGACTATGAATTAGCTACTTTAATCTCAGTTTGCCTCAGTTTCCTCATCTGTAAAATACTTCCCAGGGTTGTTGTAAGGCTCAAATGAGAGAATATCTGTAAAGTGACTGGCACATAGTAGACATTATGTAAATCCTAGTTATTATTTTCATCTCTTTAGGATTAAGTGTTTATTTTTGTGCCTTAAAAAGGTAGAATAATGAGAGGAATCAATTGATAAACATTAATTAAGCACTTACAATGGGCCAGGCATTATGATAAGGTAGAACAGTTATCAATACTTTTTAGGGCTATGATTAACGCATTCAATCCCTTCCTTTTTTTTTTTGAATTTTATTCCAAAGGTTACATTTTTTTGTTTTACCCCAGGAACCAGGGGCTTTGGACCCTGAATCCCTAAATGGCGTTGGGAAGCCCTCCTTTGACTAAGTGAGAATTAAATTGAATCAAGAGTAAAGTTCAGGACCAAAATTTAGCTCATGTGAGGTCTAAAGTAGACTAATATTTCTCTTACTCTTTGCACATACTCATTGGAATTAGACTTTGAACTGTAATTTCATTGTTACAGGGAATGCCCATTTTGGAAACTCCCTTTGCTAATGATAATTGGTACCTGCTCTGTGGCCTTAGAGAGTTGAAGCAACTTGGATATCCCTTGCCTAGGCTCACACAGGCAGTTTCTGTCAGAGGCAGGCCTTGTGACCTAATTTCCTGGCTCTGATGTTGGCGCTCCGTCCAGTATACCACCAAATCATACTCCTTTCTCAACTCAGTCTGGGGTGGGGGCGATTGGTAGTTGAAAAAGCATAGAACTGGAATGACTTTGTCTGGTAATCAGGAGATCAGGATTAGAGTCTCATATTGTGACTGTGTAAATTGGGCAAATCATTTCTCCTCCATGAAATAACAGTATTTGTCTAGATTAGTCTCTTCTAGCACTCATCTCTCATCTTCATCAATCACTACAAGAATATCAGCAAATCGAACTGCATTTTACTCATTACAGGAATGGGAGAGCCTAGAAGCAGAGCCTTGCATATACTGTTAATCTTCTTGAACTGCTTTTTTCATTCTCTCCTTTTAGGGCCTGGCATATAGTAGGTTCCCAATAAATATTTATTGATTGATTTTTAATTCTTTATTATAATGGATGACTCAGGGGAGGAGGCAGGAAAGATACATTTTGAAATGGAAGTGCTATAAAAATAAAATCTCTCTATATTTTTAAAAGAATTAAATCTCTTTGAGGGCCAGAGGTGTTTCCATTTTGTCACTTGATCCCCAGCACCTAGCACACCTAGCACCTTCTTACACAAGCAGGTTCTGAACAAATTCTGTTGAGTTTGGATTGTTTCCAACATAAATATGTGAGACAACATTTCACTGTCACAGGCACTTTATTTCATTTGAAAAAGGATAAATCATGTAGATGATATTCTGCATCAGTCATTATGCTGCATGTATAAATGACATCACGCCATGGGTGCAAGGCTTGGGAAGAGTGTCAGCAGTTGCTAACTTGGCTCCATTTTGTTTCAGAGAGGGCACATTCAGCCTGAGACTGCTGAAGGAAATGACAGTTTGAAAAGGGTTGATGAGGAAAGTTATAGCAGTAGAAGATAGAGCTCAAACAACCTGGGGGCAAGGGAGAGGACTGGGGAGGGCTGCAAGAAACATCTTTAGCCTGTCTAAGTTACTTTACCCTTAACTACTTTGAAGGGAGACCCAAAATAGCAAACCTCGCCCTCTGGTTCTTGCAAGAATCTTCTCAAGAGGAAAACCACAGGGTCATGGTCAAAAGGGATTACTGGCTTATAAAAAAACATTTTAAATTATGTTTTCAAATGTTCTGTGTTATGTTTCCAATTTATGTTATCTTTCTTTACAAACAAATCCTGATGAGCCAGGTTTCTTCCTCACAAGTACCCAAAAAAACCCGGCACCTGCCAGCACCAGGTGCCAATGATACCAGGAAGGATAGGGTAATCATGGTTGATTTTTACAGCGTTAGATTCAAACACATCACAAACTTGTCAAAATGATAAAATGCAATCCTGCAGCATTTTGTTTTTGTTTTACCTACAGACAATCTCTGGTCCACAGTAGGAACTTAATACTTGTTGATTGATTGATTGATTGAATTAATAGTCATATGTGACCTAACTTCTTTAATTGAACTTAAATTTCATTTAGTAAAGAGCTCACCCTGGGCCTTCACCAGTCTTCTTAACCTTTGTCTTGCTGCTGGATTTGACGATTCTGGAGGAGAGAGTGAGGCTGACGACTTTGCACAGCTCAGCCTCACTTAAATCCAATTCATGAGCAATTCAAGACTTCACCCTCCTGATGTCATTGGTCATTGAAGGACAAACAGCAACAACAATAACAAAAAGGTGCTCAAGGAACCTGAAAGGGACTTCTTAGTCAAGCAATAGTTGAGATTAAGTCTAAACAATTTTAGATGAATTTTTGTAAAAGCATTTGTGTGAATGAATAAATGAAGAAAATAGTTATTATATGCTTATCATATGCTTTACTGTGCTAAGGGCTTGGGGATGCAAATAAAAAAAGAGAGGCAGTCCTTGTTGTCAAGGTGCTTACATTCTAATAGGAAGAGACAAAACATGTGAGGGTGCCTTGGGAGATATTTAACAACTGGATCTCCCAAAAAATCAGTACACGACACTATAACAGCAAGCACCCTAGCATACCCAGAACGGCTGCTAGTACAGGTTCTCTGATGTGCTTTTCTAAAGGAAAGCAACTAAAAGGGGTTTAACAATCTTACTTTAATCAAACACATATATATTTATATATAATATATGTATATATTTTATATCTCTATGTCTATCTATATCTATATGCCATTCACTTAGTTAAGCAGAAAAAGTCAGCATCCTGAACTTCAGAAAATACAAACAGAAATTACAAGCAGACAAAAACACAGACAGAAAATAACACAATTCAATAGATAAACAGACAGGGCTTCTAGCTGGGTTATATGTATATTCCAAACCCAGCTAGTGGGGGCTCAACCACTACCCAGAGTCTCAGCTGACCAAATCGTACAACTCTTCCAGACCTGCTCTAGACACTTTAAAAAACAAACAAACCAATAAACCAAGACATGATTTGTAGGGTTTGCTGATTTCTAAGGTACAAATGCTCATGCTGAAAATTTAACAATCAGCTTTCATAAACCTATACCAGCTGGCTCTAGCACACCCCTTATTGGATCACACAACTAGTATGTACCAGAGGCACCACTTGAACTCAGGTCTTCCAAAGCTGACTCCTACTTGATGCACTTTACCACCTTTCTGTCATAGGTGAATGGGTGCAGGGCTTCCTAAGAATTCTACTGGACACATCTGAGGGAAATAGATTGTATAGACTATATGTCACATTTATTTCTACTTGTCATCATGAAAATAAAACAAAATCATTCATAAGGAATGGGAAGACTGCCTTTCCAATTAATGAGAAACTCATGATGCTTATTTTTAATTAAATATCATGACTGAATGATTAATTCATGACAAAAGCATAGCCATGGTCATGTTTGAAGTGGCTATATTTCTAATTGTACCCTGCAACCTTTCAGAGAGGAGAGGGAGCAGGGAGCAGACAAAATGATATGGCTTTTTTTCTTCACCATAGACCTAACCAAATATCTCTGGTTGTCCTACATACCCAAGCTGCTAAGACATCTCCAGTTCAGTGCTAGGGCTTTGAACCAAACCTGACTATCCGATGGCACTGTAACTCTGGAGATAGAAAAAATCTTTTCATCAGATCCCATCTTAGCCATGCTGTCCAAGGGAAATCACCCCAAAATCATTTGGTTAAGCTAGAGACAAACTGTGAAGTACTTCAAATCGATTTGTGGATTTTTCTCACCAGTTCTTAGAAAATTTTTGCTTTGATAATCCATACAATAGAATTATGTTGTTGTTATTGTTGTTCAGTTGCATCCAAGTCCCCCTCACCCCATTTGGGGCTTTCTTGGCAAAGATACTAGAGTGGTTTACCATTTCCTTCTCTGACTAATTTTACAGATGAGGAAACTGAGGCAAACAGGGTTATGTGACTTGCCCAGGGTCACACAGCTAGTAAGTGTCTGAGGCCAGATTTGAACTCAGGAAGATGAATCTCCTTGACTTTTGGCTTGGGGCTCTATCCACTGTGCCACCTAGCTTCAGTAGAATCACAGGCAGACACATAATAAAAATAGCTAGCATTTATTTAGCATCTACCATTAGGCTAAGCACTTTACAAATATCATGACAACCTGGGCAAGGGGAAGGGTAGGGGCCATTATGATCACCATTTTATATATGACAAAACTAAGGAAAACAGAGGTTAAGTGACTCTCCTAAGACCATATAGCTGGTAAGGGGGGAGGTTCGAACTCAGGTCCTTCTGATTTCAGGCTCAGTGCCCTATCCAGTGCATCACCCAGCTGCCTAATACAGAATATTAGAGCTGAATTGTCATTACTAATCATCATATGAGTTACTTGTTCCAGGTTCAAAGCCCATAGTAAAACAGACAAAATACATTCCAGCAATAGTCTAGTTCAGGCATATCAGAATGGAGATATTAGCATAAGTGACAATGAAATGGTCCATTTAGTTCACATTTATCTAATCCTTTCAAATTTATTTTTTTTAAAAGAATATTGGATTTCCCCATCATGCTAAGACTGAGAGTACCCTGGCTCTTCACTGGCTTGATCTGATGTTTCTGACCTGGGCCAGTTTACTCCACCTAAGGCAACCTGGTTTCTCTCCCCTCTCCCTTACTGTATTCATGCCAGGCACCCTATCAGGATGGCTCACTGTAGCTCAGAACTCTTAAGTTCAAGAGCTCTAGAAGTTTCTGCCTTCCCCAGTAGTGAAGATTACCAGCTTGACCACCAAGCCTGGCCACGTATCACTTTGGAATTTACAAAGTGACTTCTTTACAATATCACTGTAGTGACAACTGCTATTATTCCTGTTTATATAGATGAGGAAACTGATAGGTCAAGTCACTTTTTTAGGGTTATAGATCTAATAAATATTAGAACCAAAACACAAACTCAGATCTACTGACTCAACAGGAGGCAACACTAGATTTGACTACAGAGAGACTGAGTACAAATTCTGCCTCTGAAAAGTACTACTTGTGTGACAGTCACTTAACTTGGGACTCAGTTTCTCCATATGTAACACAAAGGGGGTTGAATTAGATGCCTGCTATGGTTCCTTTGAGTTTATAATTAAGTTCTTTAAGTTTATAATTCTAGTTCTATGGTACTTTTATGCTGTTCCCCAACTGCCAAGTAACTAGTTTTTCACTAAATTACCTAGACTGGGTTTTGTATGGTTTGTGTGCAAGTGATGAAACATCTATTTAAGGTAAAATTTGGGAATTTGACAGTGGGATTTCTTATGCAACATGCACCTGAAAGTCGGTTTGCATAGAAATTTCCTCATTTCTTAGGTAACCTACACCCCAACTCCTATTTGCATGAGACTCTCCACTTTGGTAGGGATTGATTAGTCAATGTTCTTTGCTTATTTGAGGGGCAGAATTGATGAGAATTTGAGGTGGAAAAGAGATACTGGTTTTCTAGTTTCTAGCTTTTTAAATTTTTTAAAATTTTTAAAATTAATTTATTTACTTTTAGTTTACAACATTCAGTTCCACAATCCCTTGAGTTTCAAATTTTCTCCCTCTCTCTCTCCTCTCCTGCCTATGGCAGCATGCAATCAAATATAGGATCTATGAATGCCTTCACATTAAGCATTAGTCAGGTTGTAAAGAAGGATTATAACTGATGAAATGAATAATGGGAAAGAGGAAACAAAACAAAACAAGAAAAAGAAAGAGAGCAAGTAGTTTGCTTCAATATGCATTCAAACTCTGTAGTTCTTTGGATGTGGACATCTCTTTTGATCATGAGTCTTTTGGAATTGTCTTATAATCTTGCATTGCTGAGAAGAGCACAGTTTATTGAAGTTGATTGTCACACATACATTATGTCTGTAATTGTGTACAGATTTCTCCTAGTGGACATCAGTTTGATGATTTCCCTAAATGCAGCTTATTGCACTAGAGGCTTTACAAAACTTCCCTTTGGGGCGAAGCTGGAGATGTCCTAGCAGCTTGAGTGTGTAGGACAATCTCTCTGTCTCCCTGTCTCTCTGTCTCTCTGTCTCTCTGTCTTTCTGTCTCTCTGTCTCTCTCTCTGTCTCTCTCTCTCTCTTTCTCTGTCTCTCTGTCTCTGTCTCTCTTTCTCTCTCTCTCTCTGTCTCTCTCTGTCTCTCTCTCTTTCTCTCTCTCTCTCTTTCCCTTTTACTTTCTCTCTCGCTCTTCCTCCTTCCCTTCTCTCTCTTGAGTAGAGATATCTCCCTCCCATAGGAAAGTGTATGTTGTCTAGTATCTATTCTGATTTGAGTTTCTTCTCTAATTTATTCCCTATTGGCTTGGATAAATGGGTTCACTTACTATGTCACAGTGTGATCGTTGTGAATACTTGGTGGGGAAAGTCATCTTGGACCTGTAGCTTAAGGAATTCTTTCCCAGTTAAGGAATTACCACCAAGAGCTCAACCTGAACTTACAATTTATTTCCTGAGACCAAATATATAAGGGAAGAGATAAATCTAATTCTAACTTGAAACTTTTTTATCAGAGTAGATTAGAATGTCCAGCCTGGGCACAAACCTCCAGCTTCCCTCCAGAATCTTCTTTTGAAGAGGATGGGTAGAGGAGACTCTAGAAATATCTATGTATTCCTCCTTGTGAATCACATATAGACAGACCCATTTGCACATACATAACCTCTATGGTCAAAATAAAACACACAACCCCCTTTACACTCATAAAATCCCCCAAAACTTTGTGTATTCATTTACTTTTCTAAGTTCAATTCCCTCTTTTTTGTTTTCCTGAATTTGGAAACATCAACAAACATGAGCATTTCCACCTAATTAGAGTATAAAAAAGATGATTGTACCATGAAACCATGAATATATTATGTATGGGTCTCATTTTTTCAAAGAATGTAATTAACTTAACACATTAGCTTTAAAGCTGTCTGCTACCTGTTTCTGTCTCCTGAATCTTACTGTTTTCTTCTGTTAGGCATCAAATATATAATGAATGAAAATATGACTTTAATTAATACTGAACAGGCAGTATGACAGATTGAATAGCATGATGGACTCAGAAAGAGAATGACCTGGACTCATTATTTAAAAAAAATAAAAAAACTTTCGGAAAAAAAAGGATAGCAGTCTGGCAGAAATTGTTGTTTGTCCTCCATTCTCAGAGGACCATGACATCAGGAAGGTGTTGTCTAAAAAGATTTTTTGACTGGGTAAAGGAGGCCATTCTTTGCCTCATTTCTTACCTATCCTTACCTGGAAAAGACCTTAGCTTATAAAGACCAAGATTTCCCACTGCATCCTGGGCCATCTCCAGTTGTCCTGATCTATATCTTGCCACTGGGCCCAGATGCCTCCAGAGGAGAAAGTAAGGCTGGTGACTTTGGACAGCCCTCTCTCATTTAATCCAGTTCACTTACAAGTCATGGCATCACCTTCCTGATGTCATGGTCCTCTTTGAGAATGAAGGACAAACAACAACCTGTGAGCTGTATGAGCTGCCCCACTAGGGAAGCTCCTTCCTTCCTTCTTTCCTTCCTTCCTTCCTTCCTTCCTTCCTTCCTTCCTTCCTTCCTTCTTTCCTTCCTTCCTTCCTTCCTTCCTTCCTTCCTTCCTTCCTTCCCCTCCTCTCCCCTCCCCTGTATTCCCCTCCTCTACTTTCTTTCCTCCTCTCCTTCCTCTCCCTCTGTCCATATAGGGTATCATACCCTTACCAGTCAGTGCTCTGCTAAAAGGAATGTATATTTTAAGAGTAGAAACCTTGAAGGATATCTTGGGGTTTATGGGCTTGATTTCTTTCTTAAGGACCGTGCCTTAAACCCAAATCACTCTAACTCTCCTTGATTGACCAATAATAGGCCCCAACCCAGGCCCCATCTGGTCTTTGTTTGGATCTATAGGTAGGGGAAGAGTTCATGGTTAAACAGGTGATAGAAGTCTTCCAAAATAAAATGTATAATTTGAATAATATAAAAATTTTAAGGTTTTGCACAAACAAATATAATCTAATTGAAATTAGAAGGAAAATAAGTGGGAAAAAATCTTTCCAGCAAATTTACATGATAAAGGAGAGGGGAAAACTAGGGAAAAGAAAAATAACTCAAAACTAAGGGGGTACAGTGAGATTGCCTCAGCCCATTGGGAAATGAATACCTAAACAAGGTGGCATATGAATATATGTGAAAGACAAATGAAAGAGAACGTTTCAGAGAAACCTGAGAAGTATTATGTGAGTGAAATGAGCAGAATCAGCAGGACAATTCATATACAGGCAGCAACATTATAAAGACAAAGAACTTTGAAAAATTTGAGAATTTTAGCCAATACAATGCTATACCATGTCTCCAAAGGTTTTATGATGAAATATATTATCCTTCATAGGAAAATGGTGGCCACATAGTGCTGAAAGAGGTACATTTTTGGATATGGTTACTTCATTGGATTTGTTTTGTTATAAAAAGATTATTTTTTTTTTTCAGTTTTCAGTGGGGAGTAGGAGATGGTTAGCAATAATGATAACAAAAAGTGAAGGTCATTGAAAAAATGTTTTAAATGTGTGGAAAAAAATGTTGAGAAGGAAGCAAAGATAAGCAGGGCAGTTTTGAAAGTAACATGTAGAATTTATGATAAATATATTTTGAAAAGTAAGATTAGGGGCAACTAAGTGGCACAGTGAATAGAGCTTTGGTCCTGGAGTTAGGAGGACATGAGTTCAAATCTGGCATCAGACCCTTGACACATTTACCAGCCGTGTAACTTTGGGCAAGTCACTTAACCCCAATTGCCCTCCAAAAAGCAAAAACAAAATAAAAAATTAAAAGTAAGATTATAAAATAGATATTCACAGTTACATAAAGAATGTTCTTTGTGTCTTCTGCTACATGTAAGGAAATATTCCTTTCTGGTGTTTAAATTCAAAAATTTTTAAAAGATTAACTAAAAAGCTAATGAGTCTAGAATGCTTTGAAGTCCTTTTTGGTTTAATCTGGCTATGATGAAAAGACCTTTTCTTGTCTAATGGGTCTAATGTACAGGATGTAAAGAGTTTGGTGACTCACACAAGGTAAGAGACAATAATTGACATCGGCCTCCCAGTTAGCTTCAACTTACCATCTGTTTTACTTATTTAATCAAAATATATTTGTTCAGTCCTATTAAAAGCATATCACTGATATACTGAATAGGACATAGCTTTTGAGTTTGAAGTCCAACCTATTATTTTATAGATAAGGAAATGGACCCAGAAAGCAGGATAGTTTTGAGGATATAATGAGTCAATTGGTACTTGACCCAAAGTCACATGGTAAATGACAGAGCTGGGATGTAAACAAAGATATTCTTTTCTAAAATCCAAATCTCTTAGTTGATAGAATGTTCCTTCTAATTGTAAAAAATAATTTTCTGTTCTCTATATCACTACTACTGTATTCTGCCTCATTCTCTAATCTTGTTTCCCCCTTCAAAGTCTTTCTTATTACACAGTATGAGTAAAGCCCTTTCCCCAAGAATATAATATCAGTTATCATGGGTAACAGTAATAGTTAACATATATATGTTACACATATATATGTATGTGTGTGTGTATATATGTATACTAAGTGCTTTACAATGATTATCTTTGATTCTTACAACAACCCTGGGAGCAAGGTGTTATTATTATCCCCATTTTATAGAAGTTGTGACTTGTCCAAGGTCACACTAATAAGTATCTGAGACTGGATTTAAATTCAAGCCTTTATTACTTGGTTATAATAAATAATATTTATTATTTATTATATAAGCTTTCCTTCATATTCTAAGCAATAAACTTGGAAATTGCACTCTGTTCATTTTGCTTGTACTCTTATTTTCTGAGAGATTCATTCACTTTTTTGAAATACATTAGGTATCATTATTGAATAGAGAAAAATAAATGTTTTCTTTGCATATAAGCAACCAGAAAATGGCATTAGGAATGGATGTTTTCTTTTTCTACCATAGTAAGTTGATGCAAATCTAATGAGTTTAATCTCAAAGAAAAATTGGGCTTACTTTTAGTTATTTTTTGTTTGTGTTTTTGAATTTTTAAAAATTAAATTGGTTTATTAAGTTTTGGTTAAAAACATTCAGTTCCATATTACCTTGAGTTTCAAATTTTTTTCCTTCTCCATTCCCCGCCCCCCCGCCATCATGGCAGCATGCACTCAGATACAGGATCTACAAATATCTTCCATTAATCATTAGAGAGGTTGTAAAGAAGGATTGTAACTGATGGAATGATCAGTGGAAAAGAGGAAACAAACAAAACAAGAAAAAGAAACAGAGCAAGTAGTTTGTTTTAATCTTCATTCAGACTCTGCATCTCCTCCTCTGGATGTGGATATCTCTTTCAATCATGTCTTATAGCCTTATATTGCTGAGAGGACGCCAGTCTACTGAGATTAGACATCACACATACATTGTGTCTGTGATTGTGTACAGATTTCTCCTAATTCTGCTCTTCTCGCTCAGTATCAGTTTATATAAGTCTTTCCAGGTTATTATGAAGTCTGTCTCCTCCCCATTTGTTATAGCACAGTAGTATTACATTACATTCATATACCACAACTTGTTCAGCCATTCTCCAATTGATGGGCATCCCCTTGTTTTCTATTTTTTTCCACCACAAAAAGAGCCGCTATAAATATATTTGTACATATGGGTCCTCTTTCCACTTGTCTGAGCTTTTTGGGAGAAAACCCTAGAAGTGGTATTGCTGGGTCAAAGGGTATACACTTATTTATAGCCCTTTGGGCATAGTTCTGGATTGCTCTCCAGAATGGCTGGGTCAGTTCACAGCTCCACCAACAATGCATTTGTGTTCCAATTTTTCCACATCCTCTTCAGCATTTATCATTTCACTGTTTTGTCATCTCAGCCAATCTGGCTGGTGAGATGTGGTACCTCAGAGTTCTTTGGATTTGCATTTCTCTAATCATTAGTGATTTGGAATATTTTTTCATATGCTTATATATATCTTTAATTTCATCTTCTGAAAACTGGGTTTACTTTTATTTCTTTAGTTTTTTAATTGTACTAGGAAATATATGAAAGAATTCAATAACATAAATAAAAATTTAAAATAGAAATAAAATTCTCCCTAAGCGGGTGAGTGAGGGAAATTATGTAGAAAACTGCAGACAGTCAGGAAGAGTATAACACTGACTGGAGTTTCTTGGATAGCTTGTGACCTGAAGTCTTAGAAAAGCTTTGTAAATGCACAGTACTTTTCACAAGAAGGTCTAGAAGTCTTTTTAAAGATTAATAATGGGTTACATTTATACAGTAATTTGTTGTTTAAGAGGCACTTTTCTCTTAACAGTCTGGCAAAGAAATGAGGAAACAGAGTTAGAAGGATTAAGTTATTTTCCCAAGATTTCACCGACAGTAAAGAGCAGACAGGTCTTGAACCATAGGATCACAGACCTAGAGATGAAAGGAGACTCAGGGGCCATACAGTTTAATTCCCTCATTTTTTAGGTGAAGAAATTGAGGCCCAGGAAGGCTGCCTGACCCAAGGGCACACAGGTAAATAAGCATTAAAGATAGGATTTGAAGTACAGTTCTATGACTCTAGAGCTAGTGCTCTTCCCATCATACCTAGTGGAGCGTGAGTGATGAGAGATGGGAACATTCATTCATTCATTCATTCATTCATTCA
>JAQQSW010012504.1:0-12512 GCA_028646575.1 Pseudocheirus occidentalis
TCCATCTGGCAAATTCGACTTTTTAAGGCATTCTTCTCTTCATTGGCTTTCTGGACCTCTTTTGCCTTTTTAAGTTAATCTATTGTTTAAAATATTTTCTTCAGTCAGGTTGTTGACTCTCTTTTCATGATTTTCTCGCATCGTTCTCATTTCTCTTCCCAATTTTTCCTCCACTTCTCTTATTTGGTTTTCAAAGTCCTTTTTCAGTTGATGTATAGCTTCTAGGCATTCTTCAATTGTCTTGGAAGCATTTGATGTGAGAGTTCTGAGGTCTGGGCTCTCTTCCTCCCGTTCCATGCTTTGACCCTTTTTATCCACAGAAAAGGATTCTAGAGTTTTACTGGTGTTTTTATTTTGCCTCCTTTTCCTCATGTTGGCCAGTCAATTAATTGGTTGTTCTTTTTACGTCTGTGAAACTCTGCTTCTGGGGGAGAAGCTCTGTTCCAAAACGCTGGGGTTTTCCCAGCTGCCAGAGCTATTAGGGAGGTGTTGCAAGTCCCCCCAGCTTTGGCTTGCTGAAAGTGCACCCCAGAACCATCACCCAAGACCATGATCCAGATCCAGGCCACTCAATGCAAGAGCACTTGGCCCTGATCAATCGATTGAGCCCCCCTGTGGAGTCTGCATGCCAGGGGCTCTGAAGCAGCCTTGTGGGGGCAGCAGCTGGTTCCAGCCGTTCCCTTCCCCCACTGCTTCCTTGCCCCGGGGGCAGGTTGGCCGAACTGCTTTATCACCCCCAAATTAATTTTCCAAGTTTCACTTTCACTAACTGTCTCTGAGGATTTTAAGATTCCCTTAGGCAGGTGCTTTAGATTTTCTTTGAAGTAGGCTCAAACTGTGGCTTGCGAGGCTCACTCCTCCAGGCTGCCCTGGGGCCTAGCATGGCCACGGCTGCAGTTTTGGGCTGGCTTTGGGATGGCCGGGTCTCTGTTCCGCTGCAGTGCAAGCTGCCGCTCTCCTGTCCCTTTCCTCATGCCTTGGCAGATGTGGAGGTGCTGGAGGCTGTAGATCTCTCCTGGAGACTGGCTGTGGTACCTGCCCGGCTCTGCTCAGCCAGGTTCCTTCCCACCGCCCGGGCCTGGCCGCGGTCTCAGCTTCAGGCTCTTCCAGCCTCCACTCCCGGCTGCCGTGATGAGCCCCTGCTACCATGCTGCCTTCAGCAAGAGATGTGTTCTCTGTATTTTTGTGTGAGTCTAAGAGTCTTAGACTTTATCTGGGCTCATAATTTTCTGGGTGTTTAGGGTGGCGGTGTGGGAGCTGCAGGACCTTGTTGCTTCTGTCCATGTGTTATATTCTTACTTGTTCCTTCATCCATCCTAAATCCTATATAAAAAATATAACTTCTGGAACATGAAGTTTGAGGTCCCTTTTCTGTTGTATTTTTCTGATTATAGAGTTCAGCCCTGTAAATTTATTTGTTCACATATTAGTATATTTGTTTATCTTGTAATCATCTGTGTCTGGATTTAAAAAAAAACTTTTTGAGTGGTAGAAGCAGGGAAACTCCATGGCTCCCCCAATAACCACCTCAAACACCTATAAATATGACTCTAAACAAATTTTAGAGCTACAAAACCCACAAAGTGACAGAAACAAATCTTCCACTAAAGGCAGCCCAGAAGGTGGACAGGTAGGGTTCATTGCAGCATTCTGGGAGCCAAGTCTAGCCCACCATGAGCCCATGGTTTTAGCCCCAGGGAAGACTGGATCATTTGGGAGAGTGGATTACTAGCAGCTGTGGTGGTTTCCAGAAGTATCAACCCATAAACACCAAAGTCAAAGTGAAAGGTCAGTGGAACTCTCCTGGATCTGGTGGGTACAGAGTGTGGTCCCACCTCTGCCCCCAGAGTGAGAAGCAGTAGAAGCTACAGCCCTGCATGGCTGCTTCACAGCTCCTGGCCTGGAGATTGTAGGAGGACCAAGAAACCATCCAGACACTAAGCACTCTTGCCTTAACCTGCCTCAATTGGGATCAGGGTCTTGGGTGGTGGTCCTGAGGTGTGTGATCAGTGAGCCAAAGCTGGTGGGGACTGTAGAAATGGCACCCTCTTAATAACTCCAACAGCTGCAAAAACCCCAGTGATTTGGGACAAAGCTGTCCCCTCTGGAAGCAGAGTTCTCCTCTGGCAAAGAGCTCAAAAGTCAAGTAATTGACTGGCAACATGAGCAGGCAAAGGAAGCAAAGCAACAACAGCAGTCCAACTTTAGATTCTTTTGGGGGGGACAAAAAGGATAAAATCATGGAATGGGAAGAAGACAATACAGTCAGAATTCCTGTACTCAGAACTCCTGTACCAAAAGATTCCAAGAAAAATATAAACTGGTTACAGGCCATGGAGGAATTCAAGGAGGATTTTAAAAATCAAGTAAGAAAAGTAGAGGAAAAATTAGCAAGAGAAATGAGAATGATGCAAGAAAATGGTGAAAAGAGAGTCAACAACCTGACTGAAGAAAATAACACCTTAAAAACAGACTAACTCAAATGGCAAAAGAGTTCCAAAAAGCCAATGAGAAGAATGCCTTAAAAAGCTGAATTTGCCACACTGAAAAAGAATCTTAAAAGCTCACTGAAGAGAATCATTCCTTCGGCATTAGATTAGAGCAAATGGAAGCTAATGCCTTTTGAGAAATCAAGATACTATTAAACAGATCCAAACAAATGAAAAAATAGAAGGCAATGTGAAATAACTCATTGGAAAAACCACTGACCTGGAAAACAGATGCAGGAGAGACAACTTAAAAATTATTGGACTACCTGAAAGCCATGATCAAATGAAGAACCAAGAAATCATCCTTCAAGAAATGCTCAAGGAAAATTGTCTGATATTTTAGAACCAGAAGGCAAAATAGAAATGGAAAGAATTCACCAAGAAAAAAAATCCCAACAAGAAAACTCCTAGGAATATTAAGGCCAAGTTCCAGAGTTCCCAGGTCAAGGAGAAAATATTTCTAGTAGCCAAGAAGAAACAATTTGAATATTGTGGAAACACAATTAGCATAACACAGGATCTAACAGCTTCTACATTAAGGAATCAAAATGTTTGAAACATGATATTCCAGAGATTGAAGGAGCTAGTATTAAAACCAAGAAATCACCTACCCAGCAAAACTGAATATAATGTTTCAGTGGAAAATATGATCATTCAACGAGGTGGAGAACTTTCCAGCATTCTCAATTAAAAGAACGTAACTGAATACAAAACTCGACATTCAAATACAAGAAGCAAGAGAATCATGAGAAGGTAAATGCAGAAAAGAAATCATAAGGAACTTTTCAAAGTTGAACTATTTACATGCCTACATGGAAAAACAATAATTGTAATTTATGAAACTTCATACTTTTCAGTATGAAGATAGGTGAAGGGAATATAAATGTGTGTATACACACACATACACACATATATGTCTATTTAGGAAAGTGTCTGTGTGTATGAATACATACGTGAGTGTGTATATATATATATGTACAGGTATACATAGACAGAGGGCAAAGGATCAATTGAATAGGAAGGGATGATATTTTAAAGGTGAAATTAAGAGGTGAGAGATGAATATAATGAGACAAAATGGGGAGAGAAAGAATGGAGTATATTATCTCATATAGAAGAGACAAGGGATAGCCGTTACAATGGAGGTAAAGAACAGGACGGCAAAATGGAATGGCTCAACTTTACTCTCATTGAAAATGGCTTAGGGAGGGAATGACATACACTTTGATTTGGGTATCTTACCCTACAGGAGAGTAGGGGTTAAGGGGATGAGAGGAGGGATGATAGAGGGAGGTCAGGTTAGGGGGGAGGATAGTTAGAAGCACACACTTTTTAAAAGGGACAGGGACAAAGTAGAGAATAGAACAAGTCAGGGGAGGGGGAGATAGGATGGAGGGAAATATAGTCAGTCTTTCACAATATATACATTATGGAAATGCTTTGTGTACACTTGTTTTGTACACTTGTACAACCTATATCAAATTGCTTTCCTTCCCATTAAGGGTGGGAGATGAGGAAAGATGGGAAAGAATCTGGAATTTAAAGTTTTAAAATCAAATGTTAAAAAAATATTACTATTAGTTACATGTAACTGGGAAATAAGATATACAGGCACTGGGATATGGAGATCCATCTTCCCCTACCAGAAAGTCAGAGGGGTATGGGGAAGGATATAGGAGAGAGCAGATTAGGGGAGGGGGTATTCAGTGGGATCACTGTTTTGGGGTGGTGGGTAGGGGAAAGAGGGAAAGAAAAAAATCAGAATCTTGTTGAAATGAATGATGTAAACTAAAAATAAACACAAAAGTTAATTTAAAAACTTTTTGTGGAGTCTTTTTTTCCTTCTCTTTCATTCTCAAAAATGCCAATAAATGAGCAAAGCAATGATGTGTTATAGGAGTCACTTTGTATTCCAAGGCATGATGCTCAGTTCTCTTCCTTATCCTTTCTCTATCCACTCATTGATCCTAAAAGGAAGTCATCTTATTATTCTATCTTTCAATAGCACTTTGGGAGTCCTAGCTGCTTCCCGGGATCTGGACATTATTATCTCCTGGGATGGGAAGAAGTCTGGGAAGGCATTTCTCTTGCTTGTGGAAGATGATCTAATAGGCCCATTGTTCCAAAATAAAAGTTATCATAAAACACCTTTCTTTTATGACACATGTATGTCTGCTTATACCCTTATACCTACAACAAGAATTTTCTTTGAAGCTAGCTTTTTATTTCCCCTCATAGTATGAAGGTTGGCTTCTGATGGGTGTGGGGGGGTGGGAGGGGTTAGGAGCCAACCTTCATACTATATATTCAGCCAATATTGAGACCCAGCAATATGAATGCTATCTCTATCTTAAAACAAAACAATTTTTAAAAAACCAACAATATCAAATTCTAGAATATATTGGATTCACATACAAAGGTTATATCACATCTTTGGGTTTTTAGCAGTTTTTCCTCGTGTCAAAGTCATGGTTTAATTACTCTTTTAGTATAAAAATTATACCTCTGAAGACATTTTGAGGTACTACTTCATCAGCTTTACATGATCTCTCCCTGTCTCTGTCTTTCTTCCTCTTCTTTCCTCTTTCTCCCTCTCTCTCTCTCTCTCTCTCTCTCTGTCTCTCTCTCTCTCTGTCTCTCTCTCTCTCTCTGTCTCTCTCTCTCTCTGTCTCTGTCTCTCTCTGTCTCTCTCTCCATCTCTAGCCTAACTCCTCTCCCCTCTCTCTTCTTTCCTCTCTACATTGAAAGGAGATTACTAGACATTGCCTGGTAGGTCATCAACTTTTGTTAGAGGTGAGTAACCTAGATAATGGGCACTGATGCCCTCAGCCTTCACCACTTCAGTAGGATCTTTCATGCCTTTTTTATTTTTTTGGGTTTCTAATGTAGGTAAATGAGCTCTGCAAATATTCACTGGTGTCAGGCATGCTGTGAACTTCTTCTTAATGAGACCCTAAGGATGTTAGTTGGAAGAGCTATTTCAGCTGGTCTAGAGGTAATACCCAAAAGCTAGACTTTTAATTTCACTTAAGTGAAAGTCGGATCATGGCAGCACTACAAATCTTTTTTAAAATATTTTTTTTAGTTATAAACTTAACAAAAATTAACAGATACAAAAGGTGAATATAAAAAACCCAAAAAGATAACATATGAAACCATGAACTTGTTATATATAACATTTTAAAAGTATATACAAATTTAACAAGGTTGCAATAAAATTACCTTGTGTTTGTGTATTAGAAAGCTTTTAAAAATGAAGAAAGGAACTCAATTCACAGACTATAATAGTTAATGATAGAATAGTCTCAGAAATTACTTAAAGCAAGGGAAATAGTAATTTCAAACTATTCAAACAACATCAAGATATTCTGTCATTTTAAAGTACTCTTTTTTTGCCAAAAACACCTCCCATAGCTCTAAAATGAGGTATTTTAAAGTACTTTAAGCAAATCTTAAAGCACTATATAAATGCTAGTTATTATTATTATGAAATAAACCTTGACCTTTTCAATCCATGTTCTTACAAATCACCATAAAACAATGAAGATAATACAAGTTATCACTGCACTGCCTTAAATAGGAAAATGCCAAACTTTTACAATATCCCCTTTATCTAGTCATGTACTCCTGCTATCACCATTATCCTCTCTCAAACAGATAAGCCTCTCAATTCCTATTTCTGCAATTATTCAAGGTTTTATTTCAGAAATGTTATGAGCTTTTTACTTGTGCTCCAGTTGTCTGTTTCAGTCTGTAGCCCCAGGGGGCAGAGATGCCTACCAGTTTAATTTGTTTTACACAATGCCTAGCAGAGGACTGTATAGACATAGGTACTTGAAGACAATGCTTTCTTATAGTAATGAATGAGCATCATATTAAGAACATGAAGTCCAAGAAAAATGCAGAAATCTGTATCTTTTTTCTCTCTCTGATTCAACAGTGCTCTCATCTAAACTTTCTGAACGTCTCTGCATCTATCAAACATAGACAGGTCTAGTAACCTGGTAAGAGAGATTCTGCAGTATTTGAATTGACAAATGACAGTCACATTTCCAAACATACTCATTGACCAAATGTTTTCACCAGAAAAGAACTGACATTACAAATTCCTAATTGTGTCTTACACATAAGGAACAAATTGTTTCTTTTTCCTATGAGTGATTATGAAAATAAATGTAGCAGCTTACGAATCCTTCTCTATTTACTGTATTGGTGAATGAGAATCTAATGGGAAAATATTATTTAAGTTTATAACTTTCACACCATTTTCTTAAATGGATCCCTAGATACTCAACAAGAACAATGAAATTCTTAGCATCTATAAAACAGAACACACCAGCTGTTATAAAATAGATGTAATATACAATAGCAACAATTGCAGTTGATGCTTTATTATCCAAACATATATACTCTAGGGTATATAAACTCAGAGATTTCTTCCTTAAATGAATGTGAATGGCTAAAAACCAGAACAATTGAGCTTCTGCTTTTTAATTTAAAAATCCAGCATCCAAAAATATTTTTCTCTAAATCTTTATGTTTAGACATCTGATGTACACTTGTTTTTTAAATAACTTCCACCAGTGAAATAATTAGTTGATTTCCCAAGATAAATAGGAAATTTGCAATATTCATTTTACTATATTTCATGTTGTCAAAGGATAACAAATTGTAAAACAGGTATAACTTTTTTGTTCAGTTGTTTTTCAGTCATGTATGACTCCTCATGACTCCATTTAGGGTTTTCTTGGCAAAGATATTATACTGGCTTCCTATTTCCTTCCCCAGCTCATTTTTATAGAAGGGAAACTGAAGCAAACAGGATTAAGTGACTTGTTGAGGGTCACCCAGGTAGTAAGTATCTGAGGTCAAATTTGAACTCAGGTAGATGAGTCTACTGGTCCACCTTGCTGCACAGTATCACTTTTACAGGAGAATAAAAATGGGGAAAGAAGATAGAACAGTTCTCTCCTCTCTAATGACAGCTTACCAATGAAAGCAGACAATCAACCTTTGATTGTGCATGATAGTTCACTATAAATTCAAAAGAACAATAGACTGTTCAACATAGCATCCTATCCATTTGCCTGCAAGAGAAAGGTTGTGTTTGTTTCCTATGGTATTTTAATTTATGTAGAATATAGCTCAATGATGACAACTGGTTCTTATTTTCTTTAATATCATAGTTTAAGAGATAGAAGGCTTCTTAGATGTCATCTATCCCAACTGCCTTGTTTTATATATAAGGAAACTAAATCCCAGAGAGATTTAATTCTTTGAATATGGTCACACAAAGTCTAAGTAGCTGAGTGAACATTCAGCTAAAGTTTGCTAACTCTAGAGACAATATCTGTTCCACTGTAGCATGGTGCCCATCTGTGCTCCAAGCTATTTCACTAAGAGTCTCGAAGTCTAGTCATTTTATATTAAATGGATAGAGACTAGGAAGAGAAGCTGGAATTTATTGTTCTAGTAAACTCTAGAATGAAGAAACCCCCTTTACCAATCAATACAGGTTGGGACTTTCTCTGCATTGTTTTTAATCTCAGAAAGTTGACTAGAGCAGTGGTATCAAGTACAAATAGAGGAACCAATCTTTATACAAGGATGCTTGTGGCTACAGATTGGTGACTTTAAAATATAATATTATTTCATTTTATTTCATTTGTATTTATTTTGTTAGATATTTCTCAATTACATTTTAATTGAATTGAATGCACTTTGAAGTGTTACATGTCACTGGCAGTGTGTTTGATACCTCTGACTTAGAGTAGTGAGAAGTTAAATGACTTGCCCAGAGTCACATTATGTTAAGAAATGAAGCTTGAATCCACATCTTTCTTGGAGACCTCCCTTTTTTAACCAAATTTACTAAATTAGAGTTAAGGGAATCGACCTGCAGTTCAGAGGGGAAAAAATGCAATAATAACTTTAAAATTATTATTACAGTAATAACTTCAAAATTATTATTATAGATGCCATTAATTTAGCCTTGTGTTGCTTACAAAGCTCTGTAATAAGCAAGATCTCTTGTGATACTCGCAATACCTTTGCAAGGTAAGTAATGTAAATATTATCCCATTTTTCAGGTGGAAAAACTGAGGTGGTATAATGGGAATCTGAAGATCTTCCTGCCCCTAGACCCTTTGCTTAAGTGGCTTGGGTGGCTCTGAGAATCTCCCCTGATTTGAAAGTATACTCTTCCCCCTAATAGGCTGAATGTGGTCACGTTGAGCCTGTGGCGGGAGGCTTGTTTTTCGGGAATGCCCACACCTTGTTACTTTGTAATTGGACTGTGGGTCAAGAGGGCTGTGACATTCTCTGACCCAGGAGAAGGCTACATATACACCCTGATATGAGGTTTTGCTTTGGGGCTCACTTTGCGAAGAGTTGTGTGATTTGGCCAGATGAGACTCTGGGAATCCATTGAGCTCCCTGGCTTTGAAAAACCCAGATGTTGATGCTTCCCTCTCTGGTAACTTGAATAGATATGGATGTGATAGTCAGACTGTTGGAAGCCCATCTGCTGATCTGTTTCTTGTTCTGCTTGTAACTTGTGTTTGTATTCTGTGAAGTTCAGAGTGCTGACTTTTGTCCCTGAACTAGGTAAATGATATGTATTTATTGATTAAAGTGGGACTGTTAACCCATTTTGAGTTGCTTTCCTTTAGAAAAGCAGATCGAAGAACCTGTGCTAGCATCCATCCTGGGTATGCTAGGGTGCTTGCTGATATAGGTGGGTGAAATCATTTATTTAGGGCCAATTTCTACTGCACGGAAGAAATTACTCCAGGTCAGTCTTTCTCACGGCCTTCATATTTTCTATTACCTCACAACAATGTCTACTTCTACCTTTTTTATAGTAACTGTCTGCTGAATCATAACAATAGTTTCACTTATAAAGTACTTATCTAATAAACATTTTTGAAATCTCTTTGTGGCATTTGCTATAATATTCTGATGTACTATGACAATGGTAATTACATTGCCATTTTTCAGATGAGGAACTGAGGAATCCTATGGCAGATTTACAGGTAAGTAAAGAGATTTAAGTTTAAGAGGTTTACAAGTAAGTGTATTGATAGAAGTGAGGAGCTAACTAGCATGTAAGTAAATTATTCCCACCATGTCACACCCATTACTTTCACTTTAATTCAATGCAGCAAACATTTACTAAGTAACTACCCCTTAGTAAAGTGTGATAGTAGCTGTTGGTTTACATGCAATAGTTAGATAAAACATTGCACCCATGAAGACTATAGTGTAGGTGAGGCATATAATACATGAACTTGAGTATAAAATAATAAAAGATAAGTACATTAGAGAGAGAAGCAAGCCGAGTGCTTTGAGTTGGTAAGGAGCAGTGCAAGATCATCACCGCCAAAGAAAATTGGAAGGTATTTAGATTCGGCTTTAAATAGTGGTTAGGAATTCAACAGAGCTGGTATGAGGGAGAAGGCAATGCAAGCACAGCAGAGTCAGCAAAAGTATAGATGCAGGAAGGTAGAAGGCATCTATAGTGAAGAGTGAGAAGTGAAAAGACATAGTCTGATAGAAGGCAAAGAAGTTTGATTATTTTATTAATAGGCATTAATATGTTATTGCTATGTTTTTCTATGTTCCTATTATTATTATTACTGTTTTGTTATGTTATTAGTATATGTTGAATGAATATCCAAGGGCCATTTTATTTCCATTAAGAGAGAATTTTCCACATATAGCTCATGATTATCAACATATTTCCCAGGACATGATAACTTTTTCTTTGGTCACAACAACTCTGGCAGACTAGCTACTCTTAAAGAATCACAGAATGTGAGATTTAGAAGACACCCAAAGATTCATCAAATTCAACCCATGCATGAAGAAATCCCCAAGAATGAGAAATTGACCACCTCGTGAAATGGTTCTTCCTACTTTTGCACACCTCTAATTGCTAGAAAGGTTTTCCTGACATCAAGTCTAAATTCACTTTTTTTGCAACTTCCACCTTATGCTCGGTTCTGGTTTTAGGGACCAAATTCTTGTTCTACATAAAATTCCTTCAAATACTTGAAAAAAGTTATGAGGTCACTCTTGATTCTTATCTTCTCCAGGTTAAACATATCCATATGATCCTTTAGCTGATCCTCACAGGAAATGGAATCAAGAACCTGATACATATGGGTTGCTCTCTTCTGGATACTCTTTAACAATCTTCTAAAATTATGGCTCCCCAAAGTATACATAATACTCTTAATGAGACCTTTTGAAGGCAGAGTACTATGAATTTAAAGTCTAGCTAATCTTAAAAGTTAAGGCCTCTCTTAAGACAACCTAAGGAGATACCGGTTTTTGTCTGACATATCACACAGTTTACTCATATTGAGCTTGCAAACTATTAAAATCTCCAGATTTTTACAAATCAGTGGTTGTCTCACATGTTTCCTACACCAATGAAATCACATGTGCCCAATATTTTGAAGTTTTAATGATATTTAATTATGTTTTATTTTTAACCAATTATAGCACAACAGTGCCCATAGATAGTTATCTGGGCCCAATGCAAACTTCTATGATACCTCCTTAATTCTATATAAAATCCACAAGCATAAAAATATGAATCATGAATTTATAATTCGTTTTTATTTCCAAAATTATATTTGTCATCGCTAATGTGCAACCTTGGGTTGTTGGTACCAATAATTGTATCAACCTGTTGACATGTTCCTTTTTTATTACTGTTTTTTCTTGTCTAACATGATTGTAGACATTTTATAGACAAATCTACTTGACTGTTTCTGAATTCAAAAATGTGGACAGGCTGGGTGTGGTGGTGCATGCCTATATTTCCTGTATCTGGGAAGATTGAGGCTGGTGAATCGTTTGAGTCTGGGAGCTCTGAACTATAGTAGGGCAAAAATCAGTCTAGTGTTTGCACTGTTTGATATAATATGATAAGCCCCCAAGAGTGCCAGGTAACCAGGCTGTCCAAGGAGAAGTAAACTGACAACCAAACCATAAAGTGACATCAGGTTAAAGCTTCTATCCTAAACAGTACTCCAACAGGACATGGAAGTGATCACTTCTCTTCTAGCCTGGAAAAGATAGAGATGCAGACACAGGAAGACTCAGGCTCATTTTTTTTAAACGAAGACACAAAATGCCTTATTTTCGTAAATAATTTTCAACTCATTTAGGTCACGAGCTTTTTTTTTAAGCTTGAATCAGGTGCAACACTCATACTACTAAACTCTTTTGAAAAACTATTACAAATATTGATGTTATGTCTCATTTGTTAACTAAAGAATTAGATAATTTAAATTGTCACATGATATCATCACCAGTTATCTGATTCAAAACAATTAGAAGGTAGAAGTTTGATATGTATCCTATCATGTCTCATGTTTCTTAATTCTCAAGAATATTCCTGATTCTTGTTTTTAATTGATGGATTTCTGTTTTTCCTTTAAATTAATTTATTTAATCTTAGTTTTCAACATTCACTTCCATAAGCTTTTGACTTTTAAATTTTCTCTGCCTCCCTCCCCTACCCCTCACTCAGACAATATGCAATCTGATAAAGGCTGTACATATACATTCCCATTAAACCTATTTTCACATCAGCCATGTTGCAAAGAAGAATTAGAATGAATGGGAGAAACCACAAGAAAAAAAACAATAAAAAAGAGAAAGAGAGAGCAAATAGCATGCTTTGATCTGCATTCAGCCTCCATACCTCTTTCTCTGGATGTGGATAGATTTTTCCATCATGAGTCTTTTGGAGTTGTCTTGGATGTATTGATTGCTGAGAAGAGCTAAGTCTATCAGAGTTAGTTATCATATGATGTGGCTGCTACTGTGTATAGAGTTCTCTTGTTTCTGTTCTTTTCACTTAGTATCAGTTCACATATGTCTTTCCAGATTTTTCTGAAGTCTGCCTGCTCATCATTTCTTATAACATAATAGTATTACACTACATTCATATACGACAACTTGTTCAGTCATTACCCATTTGATGGGCATCATTTCCAATTCTTTGCC
>JAQQSW010012505.1:0-12512 GCA_028646575.1 Pseudocheirus occidentalis
GTAGCAACAGATGTGCTTTCTGTCTTGTGGAGAGTTTTGGAGCTTCAAAATCTGTTTAGAGTCCCATTTTATGAGTTTTTTAGCGTGTTTGTGTGGGAGCTGTGGTGCTTTGTTGCTTCTACGCCACCATCTTGGCTCCGCCCTCAGGAGACCTGTGTTGTAATCAGCACTCATCACTTGTCCCCTGTAATTCCCTTTGTGTGGGATTGTGGAGTTTTAAATACCCAAATGAGGAGTTCATATTTTGTTCTAGAAGCAATAGGAAGTCATTGAAATTTTTTTATTAGGGTCTGACATGGACACCTGACCCTTTGTTGGCACATTGAATTGTGTGGTTCCTAAGGAAAGTGGGACCCACTAAAGGGAAGGGACATTTGACTTCTTAGGAATCTTAAATTCATTACCCTTTTTTGGAAGTGGGAGGTTACTCAGCATAATATTATAAATGTACAGTTGTGTATGGGTCCCTGGAGAAAGCAGAGGGTCACCAGAGAGGGAAGGGAAGTGGTCTTGATAGATTCTGGGTTCAAGTATGAGTTTTTTGTACTTTTGGTTAGTTTAAATAGAACTTGTCTTATATTCAATGTCTTGTTAGCCTGAATGTTTGCATGGGAATGGAGGTGCAAATCCTAATATTTCTGAGAGAAATTCTGGATGAGTATAAAATAAAACCATTATTGAGTTATTGTGACAAATTCCCAGAATTCCTCTTCTGACCCTGGACCTCCTCTGAAGGCTCAACTGACTGTTCTGCTAATGTTTCATACTGGTCTTTTTGAGGCTGTCAGAGCTGCCAGTGAGTGTGGACTCTAGCAATCCATTCTTGACTTTCCAAGAATCCCAAAACATGCCCCTGCTCTGGGTGACTTAGTTCCCTCTCCCATTTTGTGCTCCCTTAATTTTTAGCTTTTTTTGTGTGCCTTCTCCCATTAGAATGTAGAACGTAGGTTCTTTGGACTGTCTTTCATTTATCTGATGCTAAAATGATACTGAAGACTGATCTTAGAGGGAACTATTTGGTTCTAGTAATTGTTATCTTAGGGGGGTTAAATGGAGGACTTATTCTTGAAATATCCACTTAAAGGTCAGTGATGGTAATCTTGAGTTCATATGGGGAAGAGAGGCCCAGAGACAACCCTATTTCCTCCCTTTTTCCCTTATTCTACTCACTTCTTAAGTAATTCTGTGCTCCTTGTGGATTGTTTGGATCTGAATTTGTGATTTGGAGATTTTTGAGAACGTAACAGAGAGTCATGCTAGGTGTTATCTAGAGGGGAGTCCACCTTTCATCAAATCCCTGAAGTCTCCTGGGGTTGCTGCTTGCTAGAGAAAGCATTTGGCATTTTCTCCAAAGTCCCCACCCAGTGTCTTGGCATTGGCACCACCCTAGTCATGCATGTTGGCCCAGAAGTCCTTTACAGACTTCACAAATCAATAATGATCATTCTTGTAAAAAGGCCTGGAAGGTATGCAGCCATTGTAGCCATTTCAGAGTTCCAGGAAGTTGGCAGAACATGACGCAGGGCAGACCAAGTGGAACCTGGGTCCTTTCTCTGACTACTGCATCATATTTCTTTCTACAGAAATGACACAAATGTGTCTATTAACTCTATCCCATCAACTACCATTGACAAAGCTCTTTAGTTTACAAATGAAAACACTTTTCCTTACAGTAATTCTGTGGTAAGTATGTATTACTTTACAGACCAGTAAATTGAGACTCAGAAACGTTTAGTGACTTGTCCGAGGTGATACAATTAGGAGATCCAGGCTAGGATTCAAACCCAGATCTCTGCTGACTCCAGGTCCAGAGTTATACCTATACTCACTGTAACCCTTTTACTTAACCATTCTTTTTCCTCCACTGCACTATAATATCTTTCCTCCCCTCACTTTCTTTTTCTCTTCATTCGCTCTTCGTACTTTCTTCCTCAATCAAATTCTGTAGTAACTAGCACAATGCTAGGTACATATTTATTGGCAGGTAAGTGGTACATAGAGCTCTGGGCCTGGAGTCTGAAAGGCTCATCTTTCTGAGTTCAAATGCAGCCTTAGACATTTACTAGCTGTGTGACCCTGGGCAAGTCACTTAACCCTGTTTGCCTGTTTCCTCATCTGTCAAATGAACTGGAGAAGGCAATGGCAAACCACTCTAGTATCCCCACATTGGGTCAAAAAAAGTTGGAAATGACTCAATAGCAACATATTTATCCTTGATTGGTTATATTCTAAGATAGTTAATAACTGACATGCATCTTACTGATTTCTTTAACCTTACTCTGAGGCAAGGTGATTGGCCTTTTGGGGGCTGGTGAATGCTTTCATTTTTATCTGCAAGGTCTACCTAACTCTATTCCTATGGTCTAAATATCCCCACAGCTATCCTCTAAATATTCAGCCTCTACCACCAACTCTACAAATTCCTCTAACTTCCAAAGCAAACTCTGCATCCCGTGAATTGTTTGAGTTTTTCAGATACCTAAACTAAAAAGAGGAGAAAGTCCACTTGTGCGTATGGGAGGGGGGGTAGAGGACAGGGTGGGAACGGGGAATGAAAAAGTTCCCTCGGTGTCTCTGGGGGTAAAGAACAGTGCGTCACCTTCCCAAGTCTAATTTGGACTTATCCAAGTGAATAATTTCCTCAAACAGCCAGCAGGAGTGATAAGTCCCCTTGGAGGCCAGCGTCTCTCAGAGTTCAGGTTAGATTCATGACAGGTATCAAATTGGAATCAAGTCCTTCCATCCTTGGACCTTCCAGGCTTCTTGCTGCCTTATTTCACCCACCACAGGTACCAACCAGTGTTTTCAGATTCCAAATACATGGAAGAAATCCAGGGTAACAATCAGGATAATGACAACAGCAATGTTTACGCTAATATATTGCTCTATGTTTTTTTCTACCAAGGGCCCTGGAAAGTAGGTGCATGAAAATTTTTATTTCCAGTTTGAAGATGAGGAAACAGGTTGATGGAATCATAGTGCTATGGATTTAGAACTGAGAGGACTACCCAAAGGCTCCCTTATTCATTCATTTTGTTTTATAAATGAGGAAACCGAGACTGAGAAAGCTTCGGTGACTGACCTGAATTTCACCCACGTGGTAAGAAAGCAGAGCAGTAGGTGAGAGGCCAGGTCCTCTGATGGCCAGTCACTGCTGCCTCCCATAAGGGGTTAAATAGGATCCACCCAAGATCCTACAGTTTTCAGATCAGAACCTGACCTTGAACTTGTCTTCTAACTTCAGATTCATAGATCTCAGTGATAGAAGGGACCTTAAAGCCCATCTAGTATAACTGCTTCATTTGACAGATGAGGAAACTGAGGCTGAGAGAAGAAAAGCACGCTCCTCTTGTCAGGACGCCAGGTAAGACTGACTCTTCAGGACAGTCCAAGCAGTTCCCAAGGATGCCCAGGCAAGGGATAGTTTCCAGGGACTCAGATCATGGCAGCTCTTTCCCCCTTCCATTTTTTTTTCTTTTTGGAGGGCAATTAGGGTTAAATGACTTGCCCAAGGTTACATGGTTAGTAAGTGTTAAGTGTCTGAGGTCGGATTTGAACTCAGGTTCTCCTGACTCCGGGACTGGTGTTCTATTCACTGCACCACCTAGCCGCCCCACCCATTTCTTTTTTCTGCAGGAAAAATGCAGAAAAGGGGATGCTTAGTTATATTTGTTCTTATAGACAGCTAGGTGGCTCAGAGGACAGAATGTTAGAACTGGAGTCAGGAATATCTGGGTTCAAATTTGGTCTCAGACACTTTCTAGCTACATGACCCCAAACAAACCACTCAACTGCTGTCTGCCTCAGTTTCCTCAACTGTAAAATGGGGCTGATAACAGCACCTCCACCACAGAGCTGTTGTAAGCATAAGTAGATATGGCTCATAGTAGGTACGCTTGCTCCCTCCCCCCAGATAGAGGGTGGGTCAGATATTGGGCAAACTCACTTTCACCAGACTGCCTGGACACAACCTTTTCATCCTCTCCCCTTTCCCTATGGATCAAGCGCCACTTCTGTGTGTCACTCTCAGGGCCAGAGGATAAAGTGATTACTCATAATCTTTTGCTTATAGACTGTCAGCACTGGAAAGGGACCTTGGGGCATATCTCGCCTCATCTTCTGGAGGGCAATAGTGAGGCTCAGAGAGGTCTCTGGGTCGAGGGCTCCTCCTTCTCTCACTGTTTTCCTTCATGTTGTCTAGGAGGACTGTATCCTTGACTGTATCCTTTGGGGTCTCTGGGCATTATGTGTGTAATGAACCTCTTAACTGGTCCTACTACCACCTTGAGGGGTAGAGATGGGTGTTAGAGCTTAGAGCAAAGACCAGAATCAAAGCCACTGAGAAGGGGGGGGCAGGGAACAAGAGAAGGAGCAAGCATTTATTAAATACCACTATGTGTGAGGTACTGTGTTAACTGTTTACAAATATTATCTTATTCTCACGACAACCTGGGGAGGTAGGTATCTTATTATTCCCATTTTATAGAGGAGGAAATGCAGATGAGGTTAAAGGACTTTTCCAGAGTCACACAGCCAGCAAGTGACTGAAGTTGGATTTGAACTCAGGTCTTCCTGACTCTAGGCCCAGTGCTCTATCCACTGTACCACCCAGCTACTTCTAAAGAACAAGATGACCCTGAACAAAGCTGAACTTTGGGTATTTCCTTGGAGGGAGGGAGGGAACGGAAGGGAGGGAGCAGGGAGAAGCCTGAGTATTGTCCTGAGCACCTGGAGACTGGGCAGTGCCTGGGTGGCCTAAGGGGCTGCTAGGCTTCTTGTGGAAGAGACTGTCCCATCTTGAGGTTGATAGGTATTTCAGATGAGAGAGGCCTCAGAGACTGTCAGAATTTCCATTTTGCTTTCACAAAGAGCTGACTTGGAACTTGAAACGTCAACCTGGTAACTCCAAAGACAATCATTTTTGTCTCTTCTTAAAAGAGAGTTGTTTTTAGAATTGAGGTGGGGGTGGGGTGGAGAGATGAAAAGGAGGCAGATAAGAGCATTTCTTTGTTTTTGAGGTGCTGAATTTTTCCTTTGATTTCAAGTATGTGTATTATGGTAATGCGTACATTTATTTCAGGCCAGACACAAACAATTCAAGAGATCTGATCCCTTTCTTTGATGAAAGAAAGTTTCCTGTTTCTTCTTCTGCCCTAGTTCTTGGCTGGGGAGTGCTGTTCATAGAACATTCTGGGCACAGGCCAAGGGCCACAGCCTCCCTCCAACTCTTATTCTACTCACAATCACAACCCCTGCAGAGAACCAGGGGCAGGGGGTAACCCAGAGACAGCTATGCTAAGTACTGTTGAGGTCTGGACAGCTCCATCTACAATATGGTACTGACAATTTCTAAAGTGTTTTCTTCTAAACAATTCTGTCAGAGGGGTGGTACGAGTGTGATTATTTCCTTTTGACAGCTGAGAAAACTGAGGTTCTAAGAAGTTATTTGTCTAGAGTCATGTAGCTGGTAAGTATCAGATCCATGACTTGAACTCGGATCTTTTGACTCTCCAAGACCAGGGCTTTTTCACTATGTCATCCTATGCTGATGAAATATCTTCAGTTATTTAACCCTATTCATCCTCCAGCCAGTAACTTAGCCCTTAGTCCATTCCTCCAAACTAACAAGGGTTATATCCAAACTTGCCCAAGACCATACCCAGATCATCAGACTCCAGATATAGTGCTTTTCCCATTGTAACACATGTGCCTGTTCTCTACTGGCAGTTCTTGTCTGTCCAACTTTCTCTAGTTTCTTACAAAGAGAGTAAGGGATACTTAAAAACTGTTTGTGGATTCTATGATGTCTGATACTGCTCTTTTGTTTGGGGGGTAACAGTGATCACTTTGCATCCAAATATATTGGATTCTTTACCAAGACCTCCTTTTTATATTGATTCAATGGCAGGGAGGGCAAGGATCATTCCTGTATCCCCTGTCATTGACTGGCTCAACTGTAAATCAGCATGTGGCAAACCAGTAGGAGACTGATGGTTGGCATGATGATGACTGACAGCTCTACCAGCCAATGAATTTGGAGGGAAGGAAAGGCAACAGTTTTCTTTCCTTACAGTGAAGTTTCCATAAGTATTGGGGCTCATAAGTTGAAAAAAATCTTGAATTCTGTCCCCAGATCAGATATTGGAAAAGATTAAAAGATGTTTAGTTGAAAAACTAAGCCCATAGGAAGGATTTAAAACTCCCACCTTTGCTCACTGCGCTGAGACTATGATTATAGGCTTTTTTTTGTTCACTCATGTCTGACTCTTTGTGACCCCATTTGTAGTTTTCTTGGAGTGGTTTCCTATTTCCTTCTCCAGCTCATTTTACAGGTGAGAAAACTGAGGCAAAGAGAATTAAGTGACTTGCCCAGGGTCATACAATAGCAAGCATCTGAGGCGAGATTTGAACTCAGAAAGAGGAGTCTTTCTGACTCCAGGCCTCGTGCTCTATGACATATTGTGCCTATAGTCACACTGGTTATCTCCAAACTTTAAAGTTAGGTCATATTGTCCTAAACCTAAATAAAGTAGCTGACAATTATATAGCCTCTGAAGTTTTCCAAGTACGTTACATACATGATCTCTTTTGTTCTTCACAACATGCCTGTAAGGTTGGTGATGAGACTTGTGATCTCATCTGTGGGAACTCCTGGAGAGGAAACTTTCCCCTGAGAAGATCGGTATAATCTTAGATATTTGCCTGGGAAGTGGGGTAATAGGAAATCTAGTGACTTGCCAAGGTCACACAGTCTATACATATTGAAACCCAGGTCTTCTTGACTCCAAGACTGGCCTTCAATCATAATATGTTGTTTTTCACAAGTAGTATTATCTCCATTTTTGGTATAAGGAAACTAAGAGTCAGAGATGTTAAAGGATTTGCCTGCAGAGATACAGCTATTAAATTCAAACCCGGGTCTAGCGCTATTTCCAATATTTTCTTCTCAGAACCTCAGGTGTAACTCTCCACCAAACAGCTACTGACTCAAATGTAGTAAACAGGCCATTTTCAGCTCAGATAAGGAGGCCTATGCTTTTGGTTCAACTATCATTGAGTTAAAAACCAGCTAAGCAAGAAGCAGTAACAACTAGTGGAAAGTGTGCTGAGGCATCTTGGCATATAGGGAGGGCATGTGGGTCACCCCTCCTTCAAAGGCGGCTGAGATGGGGAACGTGGTGACAAGTCTACTGTCTAATTAACATGACTCCAGGGGGAGCCAGGAACAGAATTTAATGGGAGGCCAAGATTACCCACAGGCTGGGGAAGATGCTGCCTCATATCAAAGCAAGCAGCTGGGGAGACTGAATCAGTGCTGAATGTGAAGAAATAAGCAATAGCCCTGCTTTGCCACTTGAAGCTTCTTAACAAAGAACCATTTGTGATGACTGCTTATGCAGAGGAAGAGGGAAGAGCTGGTCAAGGGATGGTGACAATGACCGAAAGATGCGGTGGCATTCTTTCCATCCTGGTCACTGTCTCTAAGGTTGACTCAAGGAGAACACCCCACACTCTAACCAGCCAAACATGATGATAGAGCACCATACCAGGTGCTGTTGGGGGAGAGAGGAAGGAGGAGACAGAGGGCACACAGAGAAAGTAATTGAAGACTGATCATTCATCAGCATATCAGCAACAATGCTTTTACCAAATGAGGATGTAGCGGCTGCTCTAAAATTCGCACCTAATCTCACTTCAGCAGTATAACCATTATTTCAATTATTGTATGCCCCCACAGTTCAGAGGGAATGACAAAATCAGAGGGCATCTATGTGACTGCTGCTCATGGCCATGGGTATATCAATCCAAGGGCAGAGGACACCTCTGTACACCCCCACCAGACAAGTTTTGGGGGATCAGATTGAGTAAGATAAATGGTCACCTCCTTAAATTTTGTCTTTCTGATCTCAAGCATGACCCTTGGATCTCCAGAAACCCCCTGATACCAAGCCAAGTAGAATCTGTCTTCTTGGCTCCAAGTGGTGATGCCCTTTCTTTCATGCTTGGATTGTTTAACTGCCAGCATTATTGACCCTGCACTAAGTATATAACACAACAATTATATTCTGATTGTGCTCATACCAGCTGACACCTCATCCTTTTGGGAATCATCTCTGTCTACTCATACCTACTAGCGTTAGGTCTCTTCCTGTGACAGAGACACTCCTTTTCCTTCAGTTCATTTAAGCTTGAGGTAGGTGTTATACATTTATTACTTATTATGAGAGAAAAAGCAAAAATGCACAACATTTTAAAGTTATAGAATGTTTCAGCAGTTTCGAATGCTAGCAATACTGTCTCTGGATCCTTTAAAACTATGCATGTTATTTCAGACATAATGGTTGCTTCAACTTAAACGGTGCCCATAAGTACAAGCTGATTGCTTAGGTGCTGAGGGGATGAAGGGTCAAGGACCTCTTAGGATCACCATGGTCAGTTAGGGAGACTTTGAGCACCGTTGCAAAGGGATCATGGTATGGCAGGGATGAATGGGGTGGACAATTTGAACAAAAAGCATTTCTTCTTCTGTGCAATGAGGGAATTGGACTTAGATAATTTCTAAGGTGCTCTCTGGTTGTATATGCTAAGGGAAAGTGGAGGGACTTGGGAGACTTCCTAGGGGACAGAAGGTTTTGAAGGAGGAGGGTACATGTAGTTGGAAAAGTTCTGTGGTTTTCTTACATTCTTCCTCCAGTAGAATGTAAGCTCTCTGAGGACAGGGACTGTCTTTTGCTTCTTTTTTATATCCCCAGTACTTAGTACAGTACCTGGCACATAGTAGGTGCTTGATATTCATTGAATTGAGTAGAATTGTGCACTTTCTTTGTACATGGCAGTAAATTGTTAATTTAATAATTTAAAAAATGCTTATTAGGTTGAGTGACCTTCATAATCCTTCATCTATGAGACTAAAATGTTTATGTATCATCAATTGAAATAATTTATTTTTCTGTTTTCCAACCTCTAATCCTCTGCTCCAGTCCTGGTTGGCTGCAGGATTCTCTCCATCATTAGTTGAAAAGAGGTACTCGGAGAGTGTCAGTATATAGGACATATAGTATGAGAGCTAGAAGGGTCCTTCCAAACTATCTAGACTTTGAAAACAGAGGCCTAGAGAAAGGAGAAGAAACTTGCCTAAGGTAAGGCAGCTAATAAGTAATAGAAACTGGATTTCAATCCAGTTCATGCAATTCAGTACTCTCTCAAGCAGTGCCTTTCAATTCCAACACTGCTACCCAAGATCATACTCTGTAGTCCTCCCTTGGGTCAGGATGAGACAACCTTTCCTGGGAGGCATTTATGGAAGCCAGAGCACTAGGCTTGGTTTCTAGCTTTCATGACCCACATCCTTCTATTTGGAGAAGTGCCACAGTTGCAGACCACTCTAGTCTGCTGGGAAGAAACCCCTCTGATGATTTCAGATTGGATTTGGTGCCAGACAATCTGGCATCCTTGAACCCTAGGTCTGCCACTTAACTCCTGTGTTTCTTCTTCAGGTCTTAGTTCACTCATCTATAAAATAAAAGGTGTGAACTAGTTGGCCCTTGATGTCCCTTCCAAATATAGATCTATCTGATATGCTTGAAAACGGAGATCAAAATGAAAAATGAAGTAACTCCTGCCCCCCAAAAGTTTACAAACAACCTCTAAGTCAGCTTAAAATCTCTGCCTCTATAATCTTGTGAGAGTGTCCTAATCTATTTAGAATCAGCAATACTAGTGCACATTGCTCTGCAAAGTCCACTGAGGAAACCGGGCCTTTTGCAGCATCCAAAGGGGGTAATTCTTGGGTCAGTGTGAGAAAGGCAGCCCAGGGCACTGAAAGTCACTGTCAGGTTCTCTTTCCACTGTTGGGACTGAACCCACCTTGTAGGGATATGGGTCAGGTTTCACACTGAAGCAGAAAAGAGAACTAGTGTCAAAGACTTTGAGGGACACAGAGGACAAAGTAATTTAGCAAGACACTAGTTTGTTTGAACAGAGGGGCCTGAGGTGGCAGATGAAGGAAGGATAAACCCCACCACCCACCATCCCACCATCTCATCACCCTAGCTATTGAGTCTTTTAGAAATTTTGGCAAGTGTGAATAGCCTATCTGGGTGTTTTCTCTTTAATCAACTGAATCTTTAAGAAGTGTTTGTTCTGGATGTAAAGCTCTCTATATTGTTTCTCTCCTCCCTCTGGTTCCCTTTCCAAAGGACTGGTTTTTTTTTTGATGGGAGGAGGTGAAACTTTATCCACAATCCCTGATCTGGCACTGTGCATATTAAAAATACAGCAGATTCTTGTGCTCTGTTTGCCTGCGGATTTGTCTCATTTCATACCTCGCTGATGCCTCCTCTCTGCATAGAACACACTGTACCCAGATGCAAAGTTGGGGGAGGGATGTTGGGGAGAGCAGATGTAGAGAGGGACCAGAGAATCTCTTGTTTTCTCAGCAAACTCTAAAAAGGTTGAAATCAAAGCTGGAACTTTGAATAAACAGAAGCCTGGTAGTTTGGGTGCCTGGAGGTATTGGAGGAAAAATAAATTCACCCACCTTGCCTGGTAATTGACCTAGCCTGTGGTTCAGATGCTAGCTCTTAATCCGTTTGAGTGCTGGTATCCACATGATGCTTCTCAAATGGATGGGAGTCTGGGTGAGAGAAAGGGGGTGGTGGGGGGTTTGCAACTGGGAAGTGAGTTTGTAAAGCACATTTCTGTTTAAGTATTTTGATAGATCTAAGAAACAACTATAACAGGCTTAGCATAGTATATATATATAACAGGTATTATATATAACAGGTATTAGCATAGTTGAACAAAGGGACCAAAGTTAGAGGCCCAAAGTTGTCAGGCTGTGACATAGTGTCATGTGATTTTGGAGATCAGGACCATGGTCAGGGCTGATAGAATCCAAAAAATGTGAAATCCATGAGGTTCCCTTCATATTTTCTCCAGTGCTATGTTGGAGTCAGCTCAAACCAGAAACTGGCTTTTGACCTTGCCTCAGAAATTGGCAAATGCTATAAATCAAGGATTGGTTAATTGTTTTTTTGATTGTCAAGACTTGAGAAAGTGATGGAGAAAATGCCAATAATGCAGAACAAATAATACCGATAAAACTGACAATGGTAAATGTGTATGTTCTGCTCACTCAGAGAACCTGTCTTTAAGAGCTTAACCAACACAATGACAATTCTCTCCTACCTTTCCTATTTGTGTTTCTGTCCTCCCTTCTGGGGCAGCTAGGTGGTGCCATAGTGGATAGAGAGCCTGGGCTGAAGTCAGGAAGACTTATCTTCCTGACTTCAAATCTGGTTTCAGATATTTACTGTGTGACCCTGGGCAAGCTGATTAACTCTTTTTGCCTCAGTTTCCTCATCTGTAAAATGAGCTGGAGAAGAAAATGGCAAACCACTCCAGTATCTCTGCCAAGAAAACCCCAAATGGGATTACAAAGAGTTGGGTGTTACTAAAAAATGACGAACCAACTACAACACCTTCTCTTCTGGGTTCTAGTTTTGTTGTGAGTTGGCTACAGCATGATATAGTGGACTAGAAGACCCCAGTTCAATTCTAACTCTGCCAATGGCTAATTAAGTAACCTTGGATGAATGAATCAATTGACCTCCATAGACCCCAGTTTTCTAAAAGAAGTCTCTTAAAAGGAGACCCAAGACACTTAAAATCTGTGTCCCTGGGCAAGGTACTTAACCTCTTGGCCTCAGTTTCTTCTTCGGTAAAGTGTAAGGGTCAGATTTGATGGACTCTGAGTTTTGGGTTCCATGGACTAGAAGACCTTCTAACTGTCCCTTTAAATCCTTCGATCTTATGTTATGGCCAGACAATGTCTTAAACCCTCTTCTGAGTCTAAGATTCTTCTGCTATGACTTTCTTATCCTTGCTTAGATCTTAGGTGATAATTAATGTATTAGCCATGAACAGCTTAGGGTGTGATCCTTCCCAGGAGTGCTCACACTTTAAGAGAACACTCTTAAAGATAGAAAGTCCATATGCTATAAACCTTGGCAGTCTCCCTCCCCCACCCCAGTGGCACTATTGACCTTGAAGGAGGAAGGATTCTATACCTCCTCATTTTACAGATGAAGGAGCTGAAGCCCAGAGACTTGTTCAAAGTTATAGTTGATTAAAAAATATATACTTTGGGGGTGGCTAGGTGGTACAGTGAATAGAGAGCACTGGCCCTGGAATCAGGAGGACCTGAGTTCAAATTTGACCTCAGACATTTAACATGTACTAGCTGTGTGACCTTAGGCAAGTCACTTAACCCCAATTGCCCCCCTCTAAAAAGTTATATATATATATATGCATATCTATATATGAAGTTGTATATATAGATATACATATATATGAAGGTATATATATATGAACATATGCATATACATATACATACATACATACATACATACATATATGCCTTCTTATTTGAGCCTCAGAAAACTCTTTGAAATAGGCCCAACAGACATTATTAACTCACTTTACAGGTAAGGAAACTGAGGGTCAGAGAA
>JAQQSW010012506.1:0-12512 GCA_028646575.1 Pseudocheirus occidentalis
GTAGTAGTAGTAGTAGTAGTAGTAGTAGTGATAGTGGTAGTAGTAGTAGTAGTAGTAGTAGTAGTAGTAGTGGTAGTGGTAGTAGTAGTAGTAGTAGTAGTAGTAGTAGTAGTAGTAGTAGTAATAGTAGTATTGACTCTGTGAGCAACACTGTGAACGAAGTTTTATTCCACAGTTCAGCCTCAGCCTCTTGTCTGTCCTTTGAGCTATTTTCTGACTAGTCTTTCTGTTTCCCTCTGTGTCAAAGGAGGGGAATAATACTTGCAGTATTTATTTCACATGTTTTTGTGAGACTTCAACGAGATGTGTATAAAGCTTTTCGCAAACCTTAAAACGCCACAGAAATGTCAACTATATTACTAGTTTTTGTCTAGACCTATCATTTTACATATATAAAGGGGATTAGAGGATCTTCTCTATTAATACTGACTGGCAACTGCTTGGGAACTTAAGGTTTACAAAGTACTTTACAAATTACTATCTCATGGGGGGAATGGAATCCTTATGACAATCCTGGGGGGTAGGTGAAATTATTCTTTTTAGAGTATCTTGATTTATCATAAAGTCATTAGCTTCTATTTACTCCCATCTACTTTTGAAGGAATTATTCTCTTCAGTGAGTTTTTGAAATTGTTTTTCCATCTGGCCAATTCAACTTTTTAAGGTATTCTTCTCCTCATTGGCTTTTTGTACCTCTTTTGCCATTTGAGTTAGTCTATTTTGTAAGGTGTTATTTTCTTCAGTATTTTGGGGGTTTCCTTTAGCAGGCTGTTGACTTGCTTTTCATGATTTTCTTGCATCACTCTCATTTCTCTTCCCAATTTTTCCTCCACTTCTCTTCTTATTTGATTTTCATAATCCTTCTTGAGCTACTCCACAGCCTGTAACCAGTTCATATTTTTCTTGGAAGCTTTTGATGCAGGAGCTTTGACTTTGTTATCTTCTTCTGGTTCCATGTTTTGATCCTTTTTGTCCCCCAAAAAAGGATTCTGTGGTCTGATTGTGCTTCCTCTGCTTGCTCATCTTGCCAGGCAGTTACTTGACTTTTGAGCACTTTGCCACAGTAGAACTCTGCTTCCAGAGTGGAAAGAGCTGTGTCCCAAGTTGTGGAGGTTTTCACAATTGTCAGAGCTATGAGGAGGGTGCCCTCTCTACAGACACCCCAAGCTGGTCACACACCCAGGACCACCACCCAAGACTGTGACCCAGATCCAAGCAGGTAAAGCAAGAGTAATTACCCTCTGAATGGTCACTTGGTCCCCCTACGATCTGTAGGCCAGGAGATTTGGAAGCAACCAGGTGGCAGCAGCTGTAGCTTCCATGCCTTCACCACCTCTTGCCCCGGGGCAGGGGCTGGACCGTGCTGTTTTGTCTCCCAGTTCCAACAGAGTTCTCTACTGACCTTTTACTTTCTCTTTGGCAATTGGTTGAGAAGTCTGGAAACCACCACAGCTGCTGGTGATTCAGTCTCCTGAAGTCTGCTCAGGCCAGTCTGTGTTGCTGGTCGGGGCTGCCCTGGGTCTGGGGCCGGGCGGCTCATGCAGGACTGTGCTTGGCTCCCAGTCTGGTACGATAGACCCTTCCTGTCGGCCTTCCAGGCTGACTTCAGCGGGAGATTCCTTTCTCTCTGTCACTTTGTGGGCTCTGTAGCTCTAAAATTTGTTCGGAGTCATCTTACAGGTCTTGGAGGCAGTTGATGTGGGATCTTAAGCAAGTTCCTGCTTTTACTCTGCCATCTTGTCTCTGTCCCCTGGTAGTTGCCATTATTATCCCTATTTTACAGATAAGTAAACTTAAGCAAAGAGTGGGTAAGTGACACAGTTAGTGAGTATCTGAGACTGGATTTGAACTCAGGTCTTTCCAACTCCAGACCCAGCATTGTACTATGCCACCAGCTTGCTCTTAGATCATTAGGAGTAATGAGACCCATTAAGGAGTAAGTAATGACCCATTGAGAGATTAAGCTACTCGCTCAGAATTATATAATGGTCATGTATCAGAAGCAGTACTTGAATTGGGCCTTTTGTTTTTCTTAACATGTGCACCCAAATTGAAATGCCACTTAGACGGTATGTTGTCAATATCCACATGAAGAACGCTGATTTGGGACTGAGACAACAGGCCTGCTTCTAAGTCCAGAATATGTGTCAAGCTACTGTTGTCCATAATCCATTAGCCCAGGGGTGGGGAACCTGCAGCCTCGAGGTCACATGTGGCCTTCTAGGTCCTTGCAGCCTTTTTATTGAGTCCAAGTTTTACAGAACAAATTCTTCTATTAAGGGGATTTGTTCTGTGAAGTTTGGATTCAGTCAAAGGGTCACACTTAAGGACCTAGAAAGCCACAATGTAGCCTGGAGGTCACAGGTTCTCTGTATTACCCTTTGCAGAGGATCAAAGGTGATTGCTTTCCAAGTATTCATTTACTCATTCACTTATTCATTCATTCATTCATTCATCAGTGACCATCCACTAAACACTAGGGTAGACACTGGGGGTAGATATAAAGATGAATATCCCAGCGCTTGACGGCTTCCAATCGAGTTCAGAAGACATAGACATAGGACCTAGAATCACAGAAGACTAGCAATAGGTGTACTTAGAAAAACTTTGTAGTACAAGTCAGAATGTGAAATGTCATAACAGAAATAATTCTCCTAAAAGAAGTGGCACAAGGGGTTCAGATTAGCCCAGAATGAGAACTAACTGTGTACCTGGAGGGATTTTCAGGCGCTAGGTGGTAGGGGTGGTAAGTGGAGAAAAGGAGAACATTTCTTTCCCCAGGGGTATCTGAAACTGAAATTCAGTGGAGATGGATTGCTGTTGTCTCTGTGAGGAAGCTGGGGGCAGCTGAAGAATTCCTTGATGTTGGAGATTGCTTACACAAGAATAAAGGCCCTGGGACTGGAGGGGAAGGAAGGCTGGCTGCTGGCCACCTAGTCAAGAGGTGAGGAATCTGCTCTATTCAACTAACTCCTGTTACAGAACCAGCTTGCAGGCCTAGAGCGGCCCCCCAGGAATTCCCCTTTACCCTGCCAGGGATTTTCCCTGAGCCAGAGGGTCCTGAGCTTTCACAGTTTAGGAAAGGCAGCTGAGGCCCTACCTTGACCCTTCCAATCAGCCGATGCTCGTTTCGGCTCTCAAGCCTTCAGTCCTCTTGCCAACATTTCCACGGGCCTTCTACAACTCTCTCTTCTGCTATCTCAGTTGCCCTAGAGACAGTATCAGCTCCCTGCTGTTTTCCCTACAGACTGGCCTCCTCTAGTCCTGGCTCCTTCCCTTCTCCCAACAGTCATTATCTGCCCCAGGGGCCCCACAGAGGTGACCCCTGGGGAGCCAAGCTCCAGACATCCTGGAGTCCCCGAGTTGGTGTTCCCGGAAGAAAAGCCTGAATTTTAACCAGGCAGGCTGGAATGACCTTTCCTCCCTCATTCTCCAATCCTCTTTATTCCATTTCTTTCCCTTTGCTTGGCTTCTTTTCTTACTCCCCTCTTCCCCCCATGTTTTCTCTTTCCTTTCTCCTGGTTTTCTATTTTACTTGACCCCATATCTTTACTTTTCCTCTATTCTCCTTCCCCAAGCAACTGACACGTTCCACCACCTGGAAAAGAAAGTCCTAGTAGAGCAGGAAGCCCACCCCCACCTCTCCATGCCCTCTGGCCAGGAAACAGCTTGGGGCCCTCGGTGGGTTTTTATGGGCCAGGCAGGTCTGCTTGTAATAGGATTGGACTGAAAGTATGCCAAGATTTGGCCTTCCTGCCTGGGCCTGAGAGGGCAGGAAAATACCCTTCATTTCAGCTGCTAACTGGGCTGCTGGGATAGCGGGTACTTTGGATGACAATCCACCTCCAAAGAGATATTGACTTGCTAGAACAATGGACTGATTATAAGAAAATTCAATTCAATATGAATAAATACAAAGTCTAACACTTGGGTTAAAAAAATCCACTTTATAAGTACAACACGGGGTGGGGGGAGACAGAGCTAGACAATATTTCAGATGTAGAATTGTGATCTGGGATTTCAGGGAACTTCAAGCTTGATATGAATCAGGAGTTTGACAGAGCAAAAACAACTAAAATTAATGGTATGCTAAACTGCATTGAGAGAGAGAGTCTCTTGAGCAAGGGAGGTAATCACTTCTGGGTCCTCTGGTCAGATTAGATCTGAAGTATTATGTTCATTTCTGGGAACCACATTTTGGGAAAGAGAGAAACAAATTGGAAAATGACCCAGAAGAGAGTATAGTGAGAGGCCTGAAGATCAGGTGGTACTATTGGTTGAAGGACCTAGGAACATTTAGTTTGGAGGAGAGAAGACTGAGGGGTTGTTTTCAAGCATCTAAAGGACAGCCATTTGGAAAAGGGATTGAATAGGTTGGTTCTGTTTAGACTTAGAAGGTAGAAATCGGAACAACAGCAGGCAAATGGATGTTAATTGTTATAAGAAAAACTTCCTAATAGAGCTGTCCAAAATGGAAAATAATTTTTCTTGGGAGGTAGTGGCTTCTCCTTTGGTGGGGGAGGGTGAGTGTTTGGGGAGGAAAGGCAGGGAGGTGGGTTCAGGAAGAAGCTAGATGCCACTTGTCAGAGATGCTATGAAGGTCTTAAGTCCACCTCCAGTGGGGATGGGGCCTATACCTCCATTAGCCAGTAGGAGACAGGGGCTTATGAGGGCAAGGATCATGGATCTTAACTTTCAAGATCTGGGTGGGGGTGGGTAAACACTGGCCTTTTGAGCTGGGCTGCATTTTGGGTTGGGGAAGGATAGAGAGAACAAGAGTCATCCTTTAATTGAGGCCTTGAACTAATTTTCGTGGATAATTGAGCTGGTCTGAACTTGCCTGTTCAAGGGTTTAGTTGGGAAACTCGACCTCACTCTGGCTACCCCCAGACAGGCCTGGACTTCCCTTTCTGTTCTCAGTTTATCTCTGAGGAGTTTGGAGACAGGGTAGAAGGTGAGATTTGGAAAGTTAACCTTGTTTGTGGGGTACTGTCTTGGTTTAGGGCAAACAGAGTTGCCAACCTAGTTCGAATGTAGAATTTTCACTATTTCCTGTGCTCCAGGTTTGGGAAGAGACAGGCTAATATGCTTAGGTATCAGTCTGTTCAGGGGCCAGACAAGAACCCCCCAGGGCTCTTAAGAAGACTGGTTGTAGACCTCTGTTCCTATGGATGGTGTCAGTGGATGGTGTCTAGAAGCTCCTTCCTTGACATGCATCACCTTCCTACTTTCCTGGGGTCAGCCCGATGTGATTGATGTGCAGATCTTAGCATGGGATAGGGATGGGGGGGGGCTATGATGGATAGGATACCCTACAGAGAGCCAGACTTCCTGGATACAGAGCAACAGCTGACTCATTCTATGATTGACCTTGGCAGGGGGCTGGGCACTTATCAGATGCTCAACCACTCACAGAATCAATCACTATACTTATAACTTAGAAAAAACCTTCCTGATTTCCTCCATAACTCAGGAAGGGGTCCACTGAGTCCAACCCAAACCTTAGCAGGGATGTTTTCCATAACATCCTCCAATAGCTAATTATTCAGTCTTGGCTTGAGATCCTCCTGGAGGGGAACTCATTACTTCTTGAAACAGCTTATTCTACTTTAGCTTTTAACATAACTCTAACTTTTGGGAAGCTATCTATTCATCCATTCATTTATTTATGTGCTTTTTATTTATCTGTTCATTCATTCATTCTTTTTTATATCAAACCTAAATCTAACATTCTGTTAAGTTTTCCTCTTTGCTCCTAACTTTGCTCTCAGGGCTCAAACAGGCTTGTACATGACAGTCCATTCTATCTCCCCAGAGTATTTTCTTCTTCAGGATAAGTATTCCTGGTTCTTTCCACTGGTTGTAGTATCCTGGTCGCCCCCTATTGGATATAATACAGTTTGTCTCCATCCGGAGCTGAATCTAACACAGTACCCCAGATGTGGTCGGCCAGAGCAAATTATAGCAGCTATAACCTGGGGTTCAATTGACAAATTAACACGTTGTTTAACAATGTTCTCTTAATTAACCTGGGCTGCAGTTTTTCCAGCTACAAATTGGGAGGGAAAGGGCAAACTCTCTCTACTTCTGAGGCTCCCTCAAACAATGTTTCACTATAAGGAACTTTTGGAAGATGAATTAATGGAAGGAAAAGTATTTGGCAGCAGATAGCAAATGGTAGGTGGTGTAGCAGGAAGATCACTGGTCAGAATCCCTAGATACAAGTCCTAGTTTTACCCCTGACTGGAATCTTCAGGTATCTTTAGAACCCTAGTTTCATCATTTGTAAAATGATAATAGTAATATCTTGGGAATTACTTATTTCATTCATCTGTTCATCCACCTACCCATCCATCCATCCGTCCATTCATCTACCCATTCATTCATTCCATAGACACTTGAATACCTAATATGTTCTATATGAGATAAAAAGATGAAGAAGGGGGTTTTTACTGTTAATAAGACAAATGATGATAACAGAAGACAGACTCCATCTCTTCTTTGTGGTAAGTATAGGGAGGGGAGGGACAGAAAATGGTATTTGACTTGGGCTTTGTAGAACAAATAGAATTTTGATACAAATGGGGTTGAAGAATTCTCAGTTGAGTTAACAATGAGCAAAAGTCTCAGAAGTAGAAAAGTATAAGATGTGATCAGAGAACTGGACAGTTTGACTGAAGTGTGCCATTTGAATCTGGGTAGTATAGTAAGAGACACATTGTATGATATGAGTAATATGGCCACATCATATTGGGGGGGGCAGGGTGAGATTAGATAGTAGACTGCCTTGAATGCCAGGCTAAGCAATCTGAATTTTATTTCTTAGGCAAAGTGCTCTGCCCATATAATAATGGATTAGAAGGAGGGTGATCAGGAATGAAAACACTGTTCCCACCAGGTGCACAAGAATGATAATGCATGGAGAATACTAATGCTAGTACAAGGCTGGTATTCAGATTAGGCAGAGTGGAAGGAGGGAGGCTAATTCTGCCTGATACCTATCTTTAGGGCCCTCCATATATTCCTCCCCAGCCTCCAGGGAATGTGTCCTTTCCCAGAAGTTGTCACAGTGACCAGCTCCCCTCCTTTTCCTCCTCCCCACAGTCTTTGCCATGATTCACTATAATTACGTGGTCCAGACTGCTGATCCTGCAGGACCAGAGGGTTGCCTGTCCTCCTGCAGTTACCCCACCCTCTGCCAGAAGTAATGGCCTGGGTTTAGGAAGAAGCTCTCAAGCCTTGAACCATGAGGGTAGACGTGGTAACCCATGCGTGTGTGCTTCTTTCTACCCACGTGCCTTTCTACCTAAATCTGGTGGGTTGAGGGGTGTGTGTGTGTGTGTGTGTGTGTGTGTGTGTGTGTTTGGAGGAGTGAATAATAGGAATTCAGAACAGTTATCCCAGAAACCCCAGCAGAAAAGAAATTTTTATCTCACTAGCTTATCATCGTCTCCATGGTAGGAGATTGGTAGAAAGAAGCTGTGGCAGCTCCTAAGTAAAAGCTGGTTTGGCAGGCTCTTTGGGTGGCCCTGGAACACCACGGGGATCAAGACCTTGGCAGAATAAGGACAAGGCGTTTACATACTATAGGTGACATTTGAAAATCTTTTCTCCTCACCCCTGGCATTTAAAAATTGGATCCCCTGAGCAAGAAACTGAGTTTTTGTGACAACACATTGGATGTTATAAATTGAGTTCCTAACAGGCACTAAGAACAGAATTTTCTAAATAAAAGGAGACAACTGGTGTCTTCAGATACCTTTAGAACCCTAGTGCAGTAGAGAGTGAGCGCTAGAGGTGGAGTCAAGAAGAGCTGAGTTCAAATCCTGCCTTGGACACTAGGTTTGCTTGCTGTGTGACCCAGGGCAACTTGTCTAACTTCTTTTATCCTCTGTTTCCTCATCCGTAAAATGGGGTTGATGATGGTAGCCCCGACCTCATGGGGTTGTCGGGAGGATCAAGTGAGAGAACATTGCAAACCTTAAAAATCACCACATAATTGCTAGTCATTAAAAGGTGGTGTTAGAAAGTGGCCTTTGTTGTGTTTCTTGTTCCTCCCCAGCCTCATGAGGTGCTTTGGGAGATACCAGCCTTGACTCCCCTCTCGATATGAGGCTTTAGGGTGAGTCCATCCCAAGGGATCCAGAGTTTTCCCCAAAGAGGGGCAAAGACAGATTCCCTGGAGTCTTACAAACTGTTCACTTGTACAGATTCCTCAAGAGGTTTTATCCATCCATCTATCTATCTATCTATCTATCTATCTATCTATCTATCTATCTATCTATCCATCCATCCATCATTTCTCTCTCTCTCTAATGTATATGTATATACACACACACCACATATACACACACACATGTAGGCACATATATATTTTGATTAACATCTGGGATTTCATTGGCATAGAGAAGACAGGGTAAGAACATTTCTTCTGTCAACACACAATGCTTTATGCATAACGAGCGCTTAATAAATACTTTTTTAATTTGAAATTTACACTTCTTGTATAACTTTTGGTCTTGGACAATTTCACCCAGAAGACAAATAACTGTTCCAGAGTCACGCAGTCAGTATATTTCAAAGACGGAACTTGAAAAGTCTTCCCACCTCCAAGGAAAATTTTCCACCCGCTCTACCTTGCTGCCTTTCCACCTTTAACAATAATGACAACAATATTAATATCTGATTTTTAGAGAGAATTTTTAAGGTTGGCAAATTGCTTTATAGACCTTGTTTCATTTGACCTCAGAGCAAACCTGTGAGCTGATTGCTGTTATCTCTGTTTTACAAAGGAGGGAACTGAGAGTCAGTGAGGTTAATTGATTTTTCCAGGGTATCAAAGCTGCTTTTCTGAATTTGAACTCAGGTCTTCCTGACATCAAGGCTAGCTCTCTAATTGTCTGTGACATGTATCTGAGAGTATCCAAAGATGTCTGTTGGGCTGATGCTTGGAAGTCTTGCATTAGACTCATCTTAGTGGGTTAAAGCATTGTTTTCTTTCTGTGACTTCTTTTCCAAAATGTGATTGGACCTTTGCATTGATAATTAATTTATGAAATTATGAAATGAGAGCAGGCCTACCCAGTTCTTTGGGTGCTCACCAAGAAAGGCCATGACTGGCAGAGAAAAATGTAGCAGCAATCACTCTTTAATAACCGGCATAGAAAGCACAGAGATAAGTGGCAAAAGGGGATATTGAGGCAGACAAGGGAAAAGGATGGGGAGGGGGAGATGCAGAGAGTCTCGCTCACGTTAACCTTGGACTAGATTGGGGAACATTTGGCAGGAGGGACCCAACAGAGGTGGAAATGTACTGAGGGGCAATGCAGGAGTTTGAGGTCTCATTTTTATAAATTTTGGGGGGCAACAGCCTGTTATCTGTACCACCACAGGGCTAGCTCATTAATATATCCAAATCATCTTAAAGTTGTCAGTAAAATTCTAAAATTAACATGTTGGCATCATCTCAAAATTATCAGCACCTTTTGGTGTACTGCAGATATCTGACACTTTTCAGAGATTTACATATCTTAGATTAAAACCCGGACAGCAGGAGTGCAGTACCCTGATTCTACACATATTACCAGGATGTGATTTTGGTTAATATATAATACAATTCATAAATTATATTCCTTTGATCTTTGGGACAGTTGGTACATGACTTTGAGATTCCCCTTTGCATCCTTACTTCCTGCTGTTGCCCCTTTATATGGGCACCAAAAGGTGCTGATAATTTTGAGATGATGTTGACATGTTAACTTAAAGTTTTACTGACAACTTTAAGATGATTTGGATATATTAGTATAAACCAACTTACTATACTGACTAGAAGGGGAGGGAGGAGGTGGCTGGGGGCACCAGAACAACTTTAATGCACCCCTAGTAAGGGTCACAAATTTCATCTGCAACGCTTCTTCTTGAACAACCTTATCTGATCTTTTTCTCCAGTTGGACATCAATGGACTGGCCCTTGAAGCAATTGAGAAGGAAGAAAAAGGATTAAAAAATAGGCCACAGTGATGAAGAAGTCCAACCCTAGCCGATACCCTTGAGTAAGAGTTAAAATAATAGTAAAGTCATTGGTTAAGTGCATGTAACACTTTCAGATTTACTAAGTGCTTTACGTAAATTTTTTTTGGGGGGGGGGAAGATGACAATCAGGATTAAGTGACTCGCCCAGGGTCATGCAGCTAATAAATGTCTGAGAATGGATTTGAACTCTTGTCCACCTGACTTCAAGACCAGTGTTCTATCCACTGAGCTACACAGCTGCCTTTTTTACGTATGTTATTAAGGAATTCCCTTTGGAGGGTGTTCTCTTTGGCCACTTGGCTGTTGGACATTGAATTCATTGACCTACTCTTCCCCTGACAGAATCACTTCACCAGAGGTTCAAGTTGAAGATTTGGTCAATGTCTACTCAAAGGAAGCTTCCCCCCCCTCTCCATTTTGACTCCAGATGGAAAATGCTAATGGATCAGAATTAGGGGAAACTTGACCCAGGAAGTGGGCTGCTGTTCTCTCACGGGGCCTCTACTCATTAGAGAAAGAAACCATGAAGAATGCTAAGATCTTCAAGGTTCTTCTTCCAACCTTTCCATTTCCTATCTGGCAGCTGCCCATAGCTAAGAATTCAGTAAAGTTCAATTCAATTCAACATGATTCAATTAAAAAAACATTTATTATGTGACTGATATGTGTCAGGCAGCTAGGTGGTGTATCGGAGAAAGTTCTAGGCCTGGATTCAGAAAGACCTGAATTCAAATTTGGCTTCAGATACTTACTAGCTCTGTGACCCTGGGCTAGTCACCTAACTCTGTTTGCCTCAGTTTCCTCACCTGTAAAATGAGTTAGAGAAGGAAATGGCCAACCACTCCAGTATCTCTGGTGAGGAAACCCCAAATGGGGTCACAGAGAGTCAAATACAACTGAACAACAAAAGATCCTACATTGGTAAAGGGAGTTCCCTTACCAGAGTATTTATTCTCTGCACACCTGAACTCACAGGCTCAGCCCCTATGCCTGGCCTAATACTATCATGATGGTAAGTCCTATAGGTCAGCAAAGAAGAAATCAATGAGAACTGGAGTAATTGGAGAGGTCAGGCGTGGAGAGCCCCAAATGTCTGTGTTTGACCTTGTATTGTTTAAAATTATTATATATCACTTGGATAAAAACATGGATGGCATGTTCATCCATTTTGCCCATGACACAAAGTCAGGAACAATGGCTAACGCATTGGCTGATTGCTACTGCTGTTTGTCCATCATTCTCGAAGAGGACCAAGACACCAGGGAGGTGATGTCATGACATGCAAGTGAATTGGTTTTAAGTGAGCCTCACTCTCTCCTCTGGGGCCATTTGGGTCCAGTGGCCAGATATAGATCAGGATGACTGGTGATGGCCCAGAATACAGCGGGAGACCTTGGCCTTTTCAAGGTAAGGTCTTTGAGAGGTCTCAGTTTGACTGAGGCAATGCCCATTAATGATTAAGGTTTAATAAGAAGTGAGGTAAAGAATAGCTTCTTAAAAAAAAAACATCTGGGAGGGGAAGACCTTCTGGGTTTCTGGCCAAAAATAATTGTTATTTACATTTATTCTGAGCTAATCAAGGCCCAAACAATGACCAAGTGGGGCTTGGTCTGGGACTTGTTGTTGACCAATTAATGAGAGCCAGAGTGATTTGAGGTTAAGATCAGTCTTTTTAATCACTGAATGGGCTCTGCCTCAGTCATGCTGTATCCTGGGCCATCTCTAGTCATCCAGATCCATATCTGGGCACTGGCCCCAGATGGCTGCAGAGGAGACAGTGAGGCTGGTGACTTTACACAGCCCTGCCTCACTTAAATCCAATTCAGTTGCATGTCATGACATCACCTCCCTGATGCTATGGTCCTCTTTGAGAACGCTGGATGATAGTCAGGCTCTAAAAGGGTCTCAATAGTCTGGAACTTTGACTCAAGCCAGAAAGGTCTAAGACCTCTAATTCTCTATGCCCCTCCCGCTTCCTCCTCCCCAGCCATCTCCCCCATCCAATTTAGACACAGAGGTCCAGGCAAATAGAATGTCTTTCCCCTCAATCCAAAAGCTGAGCCTGGAGTCTCCTGCTTTCCTAGGGCTCTTCCTGCAAAACAGAAGCCCCAGGGCCTTTAAAGAAAGGTCCAGATAGCATTTCTCCAAAATGCAACTCCTTATTTTCAGTGATGAGGGGGAAGAGAAGTTATGAAATGCTGAAACTCAGACTCTGTTTTGGTTCTGAACACACCCACACTTCTGACACAGGGAAAAGATTAGTATGAGATGCCTAGAGATAGAGCTCCCAAGGACTGCACACATCCCTCCCCTACTCTGTACCAGTCCATGACATTCTCATGAAAACTTCCACATTCTGCCTCTACTTTGGAAGGCCACTGTTGCATTTGTGTGTGTGTGTGTGTGTGTGTGTGTGTGTGTGAGAGAGAGAGAGAGAGAGAGAGAGAGAGAGAGAGAGAGAGGAGAGAGAGAGAGAGAGA
>JAQQSW010012507.1:0-12512 GCA_028646575.1 Pseudocheirus occidentalis
TGATTGTATGCCACCATGGTGGGGGTTGGGGGGTGGGGAGGAAGGGGAGAAAAATCTGAAACTCAAGTGACTCTGGAACTGAATCTTGTAACCTAAAAGTAAACAAACAAGTCAATAAAATTTAAAAAAAAAAAGAGAGAGAAGTCTATTTCATTGTATATTCTCTAGGACCAAGATCGGTAATTAGAATTACTTAATTCTCTTTTCAATATTTACTATATTCTAGGTTTGCTTGGCTTTGTTTTTAATTATTATAGTTACTGAGTGTGATAAAATAGAGTGCTGCATTTGGAGTCAGGGTTCACTTACTCACTGGGTTTTTATGAGAATCAAATGATGTTAGCTATATAAAATGCTTTGCAAACTTTACCCTTTTTTTCCTCTTCCTTTGGACTGCATGTTAGGTGAAACCACATTTGTAATAGTATACCTCCTTTTTGTAGCATTCAGCATTTTACAAAGTACTTTCCATGTAGTAGCCCTAGGGGATAGGCGGTGAAAGTATAATTCCCATTTTTTTCCTGAGGAAACTGAGGCTTCTAGAAACGAGAGGATTTCTCCACCATTGCACAGCTAATAGTCCTGGTTGAGCTTGAGCTAGAAACCAGATCTCCAGATTCCTAGTACCTTGCTTTCCAATTTGAAACCCAGAGTTGTTTTAAATAGTTTTTGAATCCATATCCAGTCCATAAATACATATAATTATTTGCTCTGTGAATTGGATGAATAAAATGTTGTGCATATTACTATTACTATTCTCAAATATTAGTTTAAACATAACCATTTAAAAATATGTATATAATTGTGATGAAGAAAGCATGAATATTTGTGACAGGGTCACTAATTCAAAGTTGATTTTGAAAAATTTCTTTTCCCAATATATTGCTATCATGGGGGAAGGAAATTTGACTTTTCATGCTGAAAAGTGGCTCTAATACTCAAAAGGTTTGTGAATTACTTATCTAGTTCAGTGTTCTTTCTATTACATTATCCTTAAACTTTCCTTTAGGAACTTAATATCCTCCTGCCACCTTTAAAAAATAATAATATTAGTGCTACAGTACTAATTTTTTAGGTTGAAAAGCTGTCTTTGAAGTTCATAGGTTCCATTAGGCAAAGGGAGGCTACAACAAATTATGCTCTAGGGCCCCTACTTGGGTTTTTATCACTTCTCATTTTTCAATGAAAATGTTGCCTCTTGTTCTTAGTCTTCTTGTAACCATGATATATCCTTTTTAGATTTCATTTATCTCCTTTACTGTCACATGTGGAAAGATTTAAGTGCTGCTAAACATATTTGAACCATCCAAGGTAAAACAAAATGCTTTCTCTTTTATTATTAAAATTCTGGTTTAAAAATTTACAAGTGTAAGATAATTATTGGTTTGATCACGTCTTAGACTATAAACAGGATTGCCCAAATGGTTTGCCTTAGTACCTAAACCAGAAATGGAAAATTTCTTGGTAATGTCTTTCTAGACCGTTTTTGCTTCTGGTTAGGTTTAGATGACTGATGGGAATAGGAGAAAGGGAAGAACTTATTAGTCAGAACTGTATTTTCTGTACCAACTAATACTGAGCATAAGAACGAAGACACACATATATATAAATACACACATATGTATATATGCATGCATGTGTGTATACGTGTGTATGTGTGAGTATGTATACACATTTTTTCTATCTGTCTGTCTATCTATCTATCTATCTATCTATCTATCTATCTATTATATACTTTCAGAATACTTCAGGATACTTTCAGAAGTATCTTCAGTATTGAACTGCTAAGTATGACAAGAGACCATCTGTCTTTAAGCAAAATTGAATTTCTCATTGTAATACCAGCCTCTGGTTTAGTATTTGGCATGGGATCCATTTTCTGGAGTTGATGTGTAGTATATATGTATCAAATGAATGATATTTTAGAGCTATGTTGAATATTAAACATTAAACTCATTTTTCAAATTGCAGGCTAAAAGCTTTAAGAAATTGAAACCATGATGAATATCTGTCAGAAAAATAAAATGGATTCCTCGGACAGCAGTGAAATTTATAAGACAGAAGAAAGCCAACTCAGCTGTACTAATCCAGATGAAAAAGAAGAAAAGAATCATGTTTATTGTCTTCTTGATATAAGTGACAATATACTTGAGCAAGAGCAAAATATAAGATCCAAGGAGTTTTTAATTGGCACTGGATGGGAGGAAGCAGTGAGTTCTATTTCAAATATTAAACTATCACATGACATTTCTCAAAAGTATATCTCTTGAACATTTGCTACATTCTTTCTCAGATCTTGAAATGTTTTACCATAGCTTTAAAAAACATATATTAAACAAAATTAGAATTACTAGCTATGTGGGAACAAAGAGATACAGTACTTGCTCAGTTTCCACAAAACTGCTTGAAAACAGGAATAGAAAGTTTTCTCTATGAAGTTACACCTTTTTCAGACAGTTTACATGTGTTAATAAGAGGTAGGTAATTAATTCATGCACTTTGACCCTTCTTCCTATCATTTTGGGGATCACTTCACTGCTTGCTTGTATCTCACCTAGACAGTAGAGTAGCTAGAATTCACCAGTATTTTTTTCCCAAAATACAATATTTAGCCAAGGTTGGCCCTTGTTGCATGCTAGCATACTTTTGGAAGGTTATAGAGACTTGTGGATATGGAGAATCTTTACTTCATACAGGTACAGGGGCCAGCTTTCATGAATTGGTGAGAGTGAGGGCATAGGTAAGAGTGGCCTGGTTCCAAGACATCTCTTCCTGAAGGCAACCAAGTTGAACCTTGAAGGAAGGGATGGATGTCAACCTCCAGATGGTTTTCAGCAATACTGGTTTAGTGTGAACTTTTTGAAACAGTCTGAAAGAACTGGGAACTTGTAAATCTCTCCTGGTTCTTGTTAGTTATAGATCAAAATAGAACTTTCTGAGTTAACTTTAGGGACGTTGTGGTACTCTTCCATCAGCCCTTTTCTTCCTAGTATCAATTAACTTTTGAGTGTACTGATATATTGAGGTACTTCTTATTGTTGTAGAGTAAACAAAGAAAGCATTGAAAGTAGAGGTAGCCCAGATGGGAAGGTGGCACCTCTAATAAGAGTTTATATGTAAAGGAAATTTCTAAGTCTATATTGGATTTCATAGCACCTGCTTTATCTTTCATTAGAATGGATGATGAGTATCAGTATTAAATAACATCAGCTCCTTGCATCCTAATAACCCACTCCCAGTGTCCATATAATCAATACATTTTATCTTGAGTCCCACATGTCCCATGTAGTTGCCTGCTCTCTGGAAAATCTTCTCTTGAACATTATAGAATAGGCTGTGTTCTCAGGGCAAATCTGAAGGGGACTCTGCTTCCGCGGTTCCAAATTATTTGTAGAGATTTCTAGGTAATTCTACTAAAATCTGCCAGTAACAAGCCTTAATACAATTTATAGTCTCTTATTTAGTCTCTTAAATCTGTTTTTCTAATAACTAGTTTATTTGGTGAAAACCAGTTCAAGCTTTATGGAACTAATCCTATCAACAATATAGATGTAAGAAGAATATCAAATTAGAAACCTATAATTCACCTGAGACTTTAGAAAGTTTCAATTTTTGTATACCAATTGCTGTTTTTATTTTTACCTAAACCCTATAAATTCAGGGTAGTCTAACTTGTAAAACAAATCCTTCTGTCTTTTAAGATTATCAGACAAGATACTATAAAATGGGAAAATAATTTCACTTTCTTTGCAGTTATTAATGCAATTTTATGTGTATAATCCTTGATCCATTTCTGAGAACTTACTACTAAAGTATTACCAAAGCCTGAATTATATGTATTATATTTATGTATAATAAAATACATATTATTGACTTCCAGATGTATCTAGTATGGAAATATATATACATACACACAAACACACATACAGGTATATGTGTGTGTGTATACACATATACATATCTTTGAAAAACAGCCTAATCTTGCTGCTTTCTAAAATTTTATTATTCCATTTAATTAGAAAACTTTTATATCTTTGCCTTATAAATTGTAAGATTTTTCTTACTTACATCCTATTATAGTAATTCAGAAGTGTTCTATTATTAGCCTATTAATTAATAGATGTACTGAAATTATAAGGCCTCTACTGCTCATCTACCCTGATTATAGAAATTTTCTAGGAAAGGAAAAGAAAAGACATAGTTTTCCATAACAGGGGGAAAAAAAAACTCCCTTAGCTCTCTTCGATTCCAGGCATGACTCCTATCATATAGCAAAGCTCCACTTTATTCACAGGGTATGAAAAAGCCAGGCTCATGATTAATCAGGTAGAGAAATTTCCTGTTCAGAAAGGAAATAGCACAGTGGGGAAATTGAGTCAGGAGGATCATACCTTTAACTGGGCCAAGGTTGTTCCCTCAACTTTTCTCTGAGAAAGACATCTGCCTATAGCAGCTCTGTAACACATGCTGCTTTCTACAGTTGACTTTTCATGACAATTCAAACAATGATCCCTGTAATCAAAACTCAAAACAATATTGAAATTCCAAGAGTTTTTACCCTCAGGTAGCAAAATTTCATTAATCACATCTTAGGGCTTGAATATTATTAATTTTCTCATGTTTCCCTAACAGTTACATGTCATTTAAATTAAAATTATCCATAATACAGTGAATACCTGATAGTTCATTCATATTAATGTAGTAAAGTTACATCTTTAAACCACCCTATATCTTTTCATCATTTTTGTAAGTGCTAACCACACATTTTCAAATGTAAATTCACTCACATTATAGTAAACTTGTAAATTTCCTCCTTTGACAAGGAATGGGAGAGGGATCCTATTTTCTTGTTTCTAGGTTCTCAGACTTTAGTATTTTAGATTTTGCAGTGGGGTTGATAAGATCTTAGGACTGTGCTTGAATACAAAGTCTCAAGGGGACTCACAAATAAGCATATGTTAAAGGATTTTTATAACTTTTTCCCCAAACAGTAAATCATTATAATTATTTGAAAACAAAATATACCCCATTACATTGAATTAAGTTGAATAGTTTTCAAATATCTTTTTTTTATCATATTCTTTTAAGAACTCAATTAATAATTTAACAGTATCCAGATTACAAGAGAAACATTGGTTTTTCACAGTATGTCTGACACAATATCTTGTATTTAAAACATGAAACAAAACTTACTACCAGTCAGATGATGTCAGTTCAGCTTAATTCATTTCCAAATTATCTTTTATAAAAATAATTCATTTTGTTATTTTTGGATTAATCACATCTAAAACCTGGTATAGCATTATCTAATTAAGGAAATAATAATAATAATAATAATAATAATAATAATAATAATAGTCAACATTTATATAGTGTTTGCCATATGGCAATGATGGTGTTAAATACTTCACAATCATTTTATAATTTGATCCTCACAACAGCTCTGGGAGGTGGGTACTATTATTATTTTCTTCTTTATAGATCAGGAAACTGAGATAAATGGAGATAAAATCACTTGATTAAGATCACACAACTAATACATTTCTGAGACCAAAGTGTAACTCAGGTTTCCCTGTATTTTACCTGCTTTTTTTTTTGCATTTGATACCACAATTAGTAAAAGAATACATTCCACCACATCATAATTTAGTTACAGGACAAATCTCAACCAAATTAAATCTGTAGTTACAACCACAAAATCAAAATCTCAGTTTTTCCAGGGCTGTTAGGCACCTGTGCATTAAAATTTAAGGCCCAGAAAATGAGTTAGCTCATTTTTTTTTCTTTTTGGAGGGGGGAAGGCAGGGCAGTTGGAGTTAAGTAACTTGTACAAGGTCACATGGGTAGTAAGTGTTAAGTGTCTGAGGATGGATTTGAAATCAAGTTCTCCTGACTCTAAGACCAATGCTCTCTATTCACTGCACCACCTAGCTTCCCCTCAGTTAGTTCATTTTCAAAGATTCTCAGTAGCACTTTCAGCTTTCCATCAACTTTTTATTTTCTTTCAAATAGCACCCAAATAGCTAAATCAATTCCTTTCATGTTCATAACCTCACCTCACCCTCTCTTTCCCTAAGATTCTCAGTTTTAACCCAAGGTGAAAGATAGGGATATTAAGTGGCAATCTTGAATTCCCTTCCCCTTGCTTTGGAGGTCATGAGATTCTAAAGACTGGGGAATATGCCCCTGGAATGATCTTTTGGGGGTAAAGCACTGTATTTCCTAAACATATGCCAAACTATCTAAATAACTAATCTTCATTCGTTGTATTTCTCCTTTGTAATTTAGCACGCAATTTTACATAACCTCAATTAATTGCAATACTATTACATTTTTTTGGTTCCTTAGAGCTTAAAAATGCATGGTTTCTTTCTAGTCTTCTTTAGTGACTTTTGGTCTTTTGGTGACTAATTTGCCTAGATAATTGATGCTGTTATGTATTCTACTTAAGACTTCCCAAAAAGACATTCTTAGTATGCAGTCCCATCCCCCTACCAATTTTGTGAATAGCCACATTATCCAGGACAGTGTCAGAGGCCAGGTGATGGTAGGAGTGGGGTTGATGGTCTGTCTTTATGGACCCGCTGATTTAAATCACCCTTTCCATTTCTTAATTAAATTTTACTCATTGCTAAAGTTGCTCCCTGATTTAAACAAGCTTTTCTCTTTTTGTGATCAAGAAAGGGTTAACAAGAAGTGGCTATAAAGTTCCAGATAAATTTTAAGATGCAAACCACATAGCTATTTTTTTTTCCACTCTGGGATTACTTTCAGACTTTCTTCATTACATTAAAACAATAGTTCTGTAAGTCTTCAGGGAAAAAGTGATCTAAAAAAGCTTTTACCTCTGGAACTTTAACAGAATTTATTTCTTATTTTCCTTAAAATAAATTCTGGGGGTGGCTAGGTGGCGCAGTGAATAGAGCACCGGCCCTGGAGTCAGGAGTACCTGAGTTCAAATCCGGCCTCAGACACTTAACACACACACACACACAAAAACTAGCCGTGTGACCTTGGGCAAGTCACTTAACCCCAACTGCCCTCCAAAAAGCAAAATAAATAAATAAATAAATAAATTCTGCAGACTGGTGCCTCAGAACTATGTTAAGTTTCTATTAAGTGGCTTGTCAGATAGGACAAAGAGAACAGGGTGAATTCCTGGAATTAACCAAAGTCCCAGGAGTTTTCCCTTTCAATCTTAAAATGAATAATCTCCAAGCTCCTTAATGATTATTCTCCTTTCTCCTTAATCTACAAGCCTCCAAAATCAGCTAAGATGTTTTTAGCACTTACCATAATTTTTGGAATCTCTAATTCATTTATGATGTCACAAATGCCCACAAACCAGGAAAAAGTTCTTCTTTTTTTGATTATTTGACTTTATTTCTGTAATCCTATCCTGGCTGGAGAGCAGGTATCTTGCAGGGTTTTGTTTTGTTTTTTTCTTTTTAACCTAATCTCCCACTGAAAACCTAATGTCTGAGTTAGTCCTGCTTACTGGGACAGAGTTTAGCATCAGATAACAGAAAGCTCAGAGAACTGCTTTAAGTATGAAACATATTAATCTTTCCTAGCGTACTAAACTCTTTTCTTGTAACTTTTCATCAGTCTTTCTAGCTGAGTGTATTTTCTCCTTAGAAATCCTTTAAGGTAGCAGAATTTCCCAATAACACTAAACATGACATAAGACAAAGATTTTTCTGACAAAAATGTAAAAATGCAGCCAGAATGATAAGACATAGGACACATACCTACTAACCTTCTTATCACCTACAAAAAGTCTAATTTTAAAGCCTTTTATTTGCTGCCAAATTTGGGATCCATTTAGATTTTTATATATTTTAGCATAATTTGACAACTCTATCTTATCGTCACCCTCTCCACTCCTGTATAGGAAGTTCTGGGCCAATAAAAATCCCCCTAAGGGGATGTCAGTTTAATAGCATGTACTTTCACTGCTCTCATGCCAAAAAAATTTTATCCAAGGAGGAATCTTTCAGTGTTTTACAATTACCAGAGCCCATTTGTTCTCTTAAAGAAGTGGTTCTCAACCTGTGGGTTGTGTTCAATTTAAATACATCCTACATATCAAATATTTATATTACGATTCATAACAGTAGCAAAATTACAGTTATGAGGTAACAATGAAAATAATTTTATGGTTTGGGGGGCTCACCACAACATGACGAACTGTATTAAAGGGTCGCGACATTAGGAAGGTTGAGAACCACTGCCTTAAAGGTAATATTTCTTTCCCAGCAGAGTAAGTGTTAACCTTCCTTAGCAGTGTTGGGGGTAAACCTTACTTTGGAAAAATGTGAAATTGAGGGGAAGCTGGCCTCTGGAGGGCAGTCTTCCTTGAAGAAGTCCCATGGAAAGTAATTTTGAGCGCGCAAGGGTGTTTTTCTGAAGTGCTGTCTTGACTCAACCTTACTGGCTTTGCCTAAAACCATGACATTGGAGACCACCTGCAGTTACTTAAAAAGCATATGAGGTCCTTGGAAATATACATTAAATTCTCACTTATCCAGAATCCAAGCAGGCAGAAAACTTAAGAAACCAGATTGTATCCTGCAGTGATTCATAGTTCAGGACTAAAAAGCATGTAACGTACATTATCTCATTTGATTCTCACAGCTCCCTTGTTCAGATAGATAGCACAAGTATCATTTGCCTGATGAGGAAACTGAAACTCAGCATCTATGGTTCCGTGGTTTCACAGTGAGTAATTAGTAGAGCCAAAACTTGAAATTAGTTCTTCTGGCTCTTTCAAGTTAACAAGCATTTATTTATTAAGGACTTACTATATGCCAAACAACTGTGTTAAACACTGGGGATACAAAGAAAGGCAAAAAAGTACCTGCTTTCAAGGAGTTTACATTCTAAGTGGGGAAGACAGTGTATAAACAACTAGATAGATACCAGATAAATACAGACTAGATGGAAGGCAGTCTGAAAGGGGAAGGCATTATTAGTAACTTGGGTACCAGGAAAAGTCCTTTTGTACTAAGTGGGATTTGAGCAGTGTTGAAAGAAGTGAAAAGAGAGCATTTCCAGTGTGAGGATAGTCAGGACAAAGGCACAGAGACAGAATTGGAGTGTTGTGTTCAAGGAACAGCATGTAGGCCAATATTAACAGAACATAGAGAATATGGGGCAAAATAAAGTAGAAGGTAGAAGACTGGAAAGGCAGGAAGGGCCTAAGATATAAAGAGCTTTAATTATCAAATAGTGGACCTTTAAATTTGGCTCTGGTGATAATAGGGAGCCAGTGGAGCTAAATGAACAGGTGTTAGCCCTTTGCTTTAGAAAAATCCCTGTGTCAGCTTGTGGAAAGAAGATGGAGTGGCCTGAGTCAGGGAGAGACTTGAGGCAAGGAGATATTAAAAGGCAATGGTCTGACCATTGGTCTCAAACGCAGCTAGAAACAGGGACTATTAAACTATATAAGGATACTGGTTTAGTTTTAAATTGTAATCTTATATATCTTTTACTGTATGTTTATTTTATTGAATATTTTCCAATTACATTTTATTCTGGTTTAGGCTACACTTAGAAGTGCTGCAGGCTGTATATGGCCCATGGGCAGTGCTTGTTTGACACCTCTGGTCTTGGCAAGAGGTGATGAGAGCCTGAATTAATATTTCGGCCATGTGAATGGAGGGAAGGGAGTGTAAATAGCAAATGTTTTGAAGGTAGAAATGACAGGATTTGGCAATGAACTGATTCTAAGGGGTCAAGGATGACACTGAAGTTGTGAGCCTGAGTGCCTGGGAGAATGGAGGGAGGCACTCTTATCTGTAATAGGAAAGTTGGGAAAAAGGTAAAGTTTTGGGAAAAAATGAGTTCCATTTTGGACATAATCCATTTGAGGTGTCTAGAGAGCATACTGTTCAAGGTGTTCAAAAGGTAGCAGATGATGCAGGACTGTAGCTCAGGAAACTAGGGCTGCATATCTGCATATAGGAATCATCTGCATAGAGATGGTAATTGAACTCATGGAAACTGATAATCAAGCAAAATAATACAGAGGGAGAAGAAAAAGAGGGCCCAGGGCAGAATTTTCTATTTTTTTTTCAATATCATATTTCCTTCCCAGAGTTTACAGTAGTGGCTAACTTTATGATGACTCTTGAAAAGTTCAAATTATTCTAGCATGATTTATCAAAGAAAGAAAAAAAATTTCCTTTACAATTGAATGTATTACATTATGTTCTAATTCTTTAAAAATTGGTAATTTATATATGATAGACTTACTTTAATGAAAATATTAGTTTATTTAATATTAGGATTCTGCTTGAAATCTGAACCTTTTCCTATGGAGTCAGGCTATTGAATTTGAAAATCTAAGATCAATTAATCAATAAACATTTATTAAACAACATTATGTTCCAAGCACAGTGCTACACTTTACATTATATTTTAAACTTAAATACAGAATAAAAGAAAAAAGAAGCAAACGTAAATACTAAAACTAAAATAATATCAAATAAAAAAAGCATTGCCGTGTGCATAGCAGAACATAAGAGAGGTTCAAAATATACAGATATAAATTTCCATTTCGAGAAAGCCTATGTAATAAATACTATGCATTGTGTTTAGAGTTGTCCATCTTTTCTTTGCTTCCTTATAGGTTTTCTTGTGTTCAGTACTGTGTACTTTTTACTTTGTTCTTTTTTCCCCCTTCATCCCCACCTCCCCAACACTACAATTAAATGAGGATATATTTTCATACACACACGTATACACATATATAGACACACACACAAAGATATACATATATAGTCATATATACCCATATATACATACACTTACACATACATATACTTAGGTATCTATGATTATACTCATATTTAGACATATACATTCATATGTGTCTATGTAAGACTATACTATACTTATTTATCCTCTGTTTCTCTGAGGGTGGATAACCTCTTCCTACATATATCTAAATCTTTTCATATGTTTCCAAATCCACCAACTCATCATTTCCTATATATAGCAATATTCCAAGCTTATACTGTCTAGTTGTTTTAAATAGCCCAAAACAATGTTGATGAATATGACTGACACATAGTGTAGTTTCCCTATTTTTCTATTTTGATTAAATCTATTTTAGCCTTAACTTAGTCTGAGATCATGATTACAATCACTGTTCCTTTTCCTCTAACAAATTCTTTTTTATTAATTATTTTATTTATTTTCTTGTTTACATCATTCACTTCCACGAGATTTTGAGTTACTATTTTTTTCCCCATCTTTCCCCTACCCACAACCCCAAAACAGCGATCCCAGTGTAAAGCCCCTCCCCCAATCTGCTCTCTCCTGTGTCCTTCTCCAACACCCCTCTAACTTTCTGGTAGGGCAGGGTGGGTCTCCCTACCCCAGTACCTGTATATCTTAATTTCCAGTTGCATGTAGTTAATAATAATAATAATATACATTATATATACATATATTTAACATTTTATTGTAGAATTTTGAATTCTAGATTCTTTTGATTCCTCCCTTGTCACCCACCCCCACTGGAAGGACAAGCAATTCAATACAGGCTGTACACGTGTAATTATGCAGGATATCTCCACAGTGGATATATTGTGAGAGACTGATTATATGTCCCTCCTTCCTATCTCGCCCCCCCTTGTTCTATTCTCTACCCTGTTCCTGTCCCTTTACTGAAGTGTGTACTTCCAGCAACACTCCCCCTAACCCTGCCCTTCCCTCCATCATCCCACCTCTCATCCCCATCCCCCCTACTCTCCTGTGTGGCAAGATACCCTGTATACCCAGTTTAGAGTTTATGTCATTCCTTCCCTAAGCCAAATTCAATGAGAGTAAAGTTGACCCTTTCCCTTTTGCCTTCCTGTTCTTCCCCTCCATTGTAACAGTTATCCCTTGCCTCTTCTATATGGAATGATTAACCCCATTCTGTCTCTCTCTGTCTCATCTCCTTCGAATCCTTTCCCACCTCAGAATTTCACCTTTTAAAGTATCATCCCTTCCTATTCAGTTGACCCCTGTGCCCTCTATGAACTCATATACACACATACTCAGATATGTATTCATATGCATATATACATTCTTATATAGATATATGTATAGGTATACGTATATATACATTTGTATTCCCTTCACATATCCTCATACTAAGAAAAGTTTCGTAAGTTTCTATTATTGTTTTCCCATATTGGCATGTAAATAGTTCAACTTTGATAAGTTCCTTATGATTTCTTTCCCATGTTTACCTTCTCATGCTTCTTGTGTTTGAATGTCAAATTTTCTGTTCAGTTCTGGATTTTCAGCAAGAATGCTTGAAAGTCCTCCACCTCACTGAATGACCATATTTTCCCCTGGAACATTATACTCAGTTTTGCTGGGTAGGTGATTCTTAGTTTTAATCCTAGCTCCCTTGATCTCTGGAATATCATATTCCAGGCCCTATGATCCCTCAATGTAGAAGCTGCCAGATCCTGGGTTATCCTAATTGTGTTTCCACAGTATTCAAATTGCTT
>JAQQSW010012509.1:0-12511 GCA_028646575.1 Pseudocheirus occidentalis
GTGTACTATTTATTACATAGCATTTTTTTTGTTGTTGCTTTTTTGGAGGGGGAAAAGCAGGGCAGTTAAGATTAAGTGGTTGCCCAAGGTCACATGACTAGTAAGTGTTAAATCTCTGAGGCCACATTTGAACTCAGGTCTTCCTGACTCCAGGGCCAGTGCTCTATTCACTGTGCCACCTAGCTGCCCCTATTCATAGTTTTTTTTTTCAAAAAGGTAAATAGTGTGAAATGGAAATTCATGATTTTATATTGAATCTTACATGGAAATTTTTTTTCGTATTTAAGTTCAAAATTGAATAAAAAAATTTCTTTAAAGTATTAAGGTTGTAAAAAAAAATCCACGTTAGAATGGGTTAGTAAAAAGTTTAAAATCCATGCTAAATTGATAAATGGATACATGGAAAAACATTTTTCATGACTTCATACGTAGAATGAATATTGTATTTCTTGCTCTCTTAATGATGGGGAAGGAAGTTGAGCAAGAGAACTGAAAATAAAAATAAAATTTATAAAAGAATGTCAAAAAAATGAAAAAAAATTAAATTAGTTAATGACTTACCTAGTTTGCTGTTTTCCCCCCTCAAAAGCACTCTTAGGTAGTAAGGAACCTGTCAGAAAAAGTCTTTCCCACTAGTTCTCAAAGGGAAGCCTGAGGTGTTGCTTGGAAATGTGTGTAGGAAGGAGGTGGTAGGAGAAACTGATTGTTGTCCTCAGTAGAAGTAGTATTTGTCTTGGTCAAAATGAAGGTTTCTGTTCATGGCCACAGGATTTCTGTGCTTCCCTTCCTGCCCTATGAGTCATTTGCTCAGAGAAGGAAGCAACAGGTTCTTGAGAAATGGCCATAGTCAGAAGTACAAGGGGTGACAAAGGATCAACCACAAATGGGAGCTCTCCTTACCCACTCTCCCTCCTGCTTCTCACCAACACACACACACACACACACACACACACACACACACACACTCTGCCCTGATGAAAGGACCTGCTTGGACTTTTCTGCCTCTTAAACTTTCTGTTTTTATCTTAATTTTCATCTTTATATTTTCCTTTTTTCGCTTTATCTGCTTAGCCCTGTTAATCCTGGGGTTGCAGGACAGGATGGTTTTGCAAGAAATCTGTCATTTATTTTTATCTTCTTTAGTACCTAGCATGTTTTTGTTTTTGTCTTTGTTTTTTTGCCTAGAATAGATTGTAGGGGAGATACATGATATAGAAGTGTTTGTTACATGAATGAAAGGATATGTTTCTTTTCTCTACTTTATTTCTGTGCTTTCTCTTCTTGGTATTTGTTGTCTTTTTTCCCCCCACTACTTTCCCCAGAACCTCATTTCAGTGATATTTGTATAGGAGGTGAGGGCATGAGTGTGTGTGTGTGTGTGTGTGTGTGTGTGTGTGTGTTTGTGCGCGTGTACAATCTCTCTAGCATTGCATTCTTGTTATATCTCAAAAGTCTATTCAGGACTCAAGCCATGGAGACTTCTCTTTAGATCCTGTCATTAAAATCATTGTCACCCTTCATTCCTCACTTGCACCCACCCCAATCCATTCCACACCCCATTTGTTTCCATTGTCATTTCTACTTCATAAGATCTCTTGTATAGATTGATCCTCTTCTTTCCACTTCTGTGGTTAAAGCCCTTGTTCCTGTCTACTTCGTCTCTTGCCTGGACCACTAGCTGGTCTCCCTGCCTGTCTCTCTCCCTCCAGTTGATCCACCATTCAATCACCAAAGTGATTTTTAAAAACGTGTAGGTATGACCATGTCAGTCCTGTTTAATGAGCCCCACTAGCTCCCTATAGTAGTCTCTAATTTCTTTTATATAAAGGGAAAGAACCAACACAATCTGTCGGGAGAGAACAAAAGAGGGAAAATTCAATGGATCTGTAGCAGCCAACTCCAGGCACTTAAAAAAAGTTTTTATTGATTTTCCCCCCTGCTTTTTACATCACCATAGTTGTTCCAAGTATCCCTTTCCCTTTCAGAGAACCATCTGAGATGACAAATGGTATTTTTTAGCGAGGAAAGAAGATCAGTATAATTGAGCTATATATTGAAAAAATTTCCCAAACACACACAATGTGTAACACCAAGACACCTGCCCTCATCCAAAAGGGGTGGATTGGCATTGACTTCTTGTATCTCCTCTTCTGAGTCCTGCTTGATCTTTATAATTTTGTTATTTACTTTTGATTTGGGGGATGTCATTCTTTCCATTTCCATTGTTGTAGTTACTGTGTATGTTGATTTCTTGGCTCAGCTCGATGCCTGGCACTTTTGAATACCAGAACAGAGAAGACTTTTCTGCTTACTTTCTGCTTCCAGGGAAGGAGGGTGAAATCGATCTGAAAAAGCTGCTCAGTTAGACAGTCACTGTGTTTTGGTGTCAGTCAATAAACATTTATTGAGTATCCACTATGCTAAATAACCTCTGGTGATACAAAGAAAGGCAAAAGAGAGACCCTGCCCTCATGGAGCTCTCAATCTTATGAGAGAAGACAACATGTAAAAGGAAAAGGGATGGTAGAGAAACTACCCCATTCCAGGGTATGATGGAATCTGCCGGAGCACAGCCCAGTGGGAAATGAAGAGAGGGCTAGCCTGAGTGACCTCCTTAGATGCAGGACTTGGGAGGAGCCCTCCACTCCCCCTCCCTCTACCCTCTTTAATCATGGGGAGGAAGGGATCAGAGGGGCAATTCAGAGGTGGAACAAGAGTCAATCAAATATTATTCTGTGTCCACCTCTTAGGACATTAACGACCCCATTTTTTAGCAGCTATCACCTCTGGCTTTAGTCCTGCAGGGGCAGACTTGGTGCCCTAGCCTTCACGTCCACAGGATTCCCAAGACAAATGATGCTCCATGAACTCCAAACGTGGGTCTTTTCTCTTTCCAGCACTGTTCTCCCAGAATTCTCTGTGAAACTGTTCCACAATCCCAGTTATAAAAATCCCTGGCTGATGCATGATAAGTGGTGTCTCCCTGGCAATTGTAGGCTATGGTGATGACAATAACAAGGGTAACTGATATTTCCATGGTTCATTAAGGTTGATGAAGCACTTTCCTCAGAACAACCACACAAGGTAGGTAGTGTGTCATTCCTGTTTTACAGATGAACAAAATGAGGCACAGAGTGAGGAAGGTCACAGAACATAGCTGTGATTTAATACGTGTGTTACCTATCTTGCAGGTTGTTGTGAGAAATGAACCATTAATCTTAAATGGCTGTAAATTGCTCAAATTGTGCCCATTTCTATAAATGTGGGCCATTGTTATGATTGAGGTTATTGTTTGCTTATAGTCTTTTATCATATAATCCAGTGATATGCTAATTTATTTTGCTGATACCCTCCATGTCCATCAATGACTATTTGTTGAGTGCTAATAACTGTAACAGTCACCTTCATTCAATTTTCTCTAACTTTTATGACATTTGGCCAATTCATTTTGCTTTTGTGGACCTTAAGTTTTTTCTCCTATGAAGTATTGATCTCTAAGCTTTCTTCCAGGTTTAACATTCTATGATTTCAGATTCTCAATGTCAGAAATTGAAGCATTTGTTCAAAGTCTTGTTGACTCTTAGTCAACAAATAGGGCCAGGAATAGATTTTGGAGTCTTGATTCCTATGAGTTAAGTCTATTCCTGTAAGATATGAAGCAGTGAATAGACAGACAACTGGAGTAGCAGTCAAGAAATCTGGTTTATCACAGTGATAACACTAGCTTGTTGTATGAACTTGAGTCTGGATTAATCTCTCTGAACCTTAAGTTTTCCCATCTATTAAATGGGGATAATAATACCTCTCCTTCCTACCTCACAGGATCCCATGAGGGGATTTGAGGAGTTCATAATGTGACAGACAGATGTAGGCAAACTGCAGAGTGGTGCTGCAGAAGGCCCAGAGGCAGACTTTGCCTAGAGAATACTAAGTTCTATCTAGAAAACTAAAGGAAATGCTTTGCATATAGTAGACTCTCGTTTTCAAAATTGTTTATTTATTCATTTTGAACATTCATTTCAAACTTTTTTGACTTACTGTTTTCTTTCTCTCTCCATCACCTCTCCCATCCAGTGAGAAGGTAAGCCATGTGACATCCATTATGCATATGTTGAATGTATTTCCATATTAGCCATGTTGCAAAAAAAAAAAAAGGCAAGAAAAATAAAGTGGGAAACACATGTAGTAGACTCTTCTTAAATGTTGAATAAAAAAATGAATAAATTTGGGGCAAATCAGGCCGTTTTTAGTTAAGTAAGCCTTTAGTCTCACCAGTCACATTCTTCTTGTGAAACTGGCTATTATATTGGTGAGGCAGATGGGGGTGCTAGAAGCCTGAGTCTACAATGTTGGTGGGGTGGGGTGGGGTATCCTTACCAGAAGCGATGGCATTCCAGGGAAGATGTGGCTAACAAGTACTCCGGGACCCGGAACTCCCAGGCCTGAGTGGTGGCTGCTCCATCTTCACCTCTGGGATGTTGTTTTGTTGGCAGGGTAATGGGTTGGGGGAGGTCAGAGGAGTGGGTGGGACTCCAGTTGTCTGTTTTGTTCTGCTATGTGGAGCCCTTCCTGCCATTGAATGAGCCAGCATGCCCTGGGTCATGCACACTCAGACCAGGATATGTTTGGAGTAATCACAGTAACACCCTGTACTTCCCAGCACAGGCACATTTCTGCAGATAATCTTGCCTCTACCTCGTTCCCCTCTACCCCATTCTCCAGCTGGATGTTCTGGGAGGGAGGAGCAACTCAAGCTGTGCCAATAAGTATGGAGCCAGGGAGTACTTAAAATCAAAGACTCAGCTGGCGGTTCTCAAGCCAGGAAAACAAAACTGAACAGCCACAGGTTCTCATATGACTAATATGGGATCCACTGCAGAGTTGGGCTTTTTTTTTGACATGAATTTTACTTTTGTCAAATGCAAGTTACTTTTCTCCTATTCATGCCTTCAGAAATTGCCTCATGACTTGTAGGCTAAAATCCTGACATGTCCAGCTCCCTAATCAGGTCCCATCTCCTCTCTCCAACCTTATCTTCCAGTGCAATTCAATTCCACAAATATTTATTAGGTGATTAAGTGCCCATCATGCAAAAAGTTCTAAATTAGATGCTAGGCATATAATGATGGAGGAACGATATGCTCTTTGTTCTCAAGGAGAGTATTAGGATAGGATACATAAAGGCCCATAAAGGTTTTAAGGATAGGGTCAAGATAGAGGCAGCCTGGCAGAGTGGAGAGAGCATAGGACTTGGAGTCAGAAAGGTCTGGGTTCAAGTCTCACCTTAGGTACTTATTAGCTATGTGACTCTAGAAAACTAACTCCCTTCACCCCTCTGGTCCTCAGTTTTCACATCTGTAAAATAAGGTGGTTGGACTCTATGTGATTCTTTTCAGGGCTAAATCTATGTTCCTATGATTCCAAGAGCCCCATTTCCCCCACCAGGGACTGAGGAGAAGCTATTGATAAAAGGCAAAAGACAAGTGAGTGATCTACAGCATATCTTACTTGCCTTTTTATTCAGAAGCTTCATTTTTACAGCATTCTCAGTTTAGTTGAGGACTGAAACTTTCCAATAAAATTTCACTCTGTAACAAAATGAACTTGGTAATTCTAACAAACACAAGGGGCAGGGAGGAGAAGAACGGAGGGGGATGGGCACTGCTTTCAGGTAGTATAAGCTGTTATATAAAACCTTGAAAGGAAATGTGGAGCCAGACGACAGTGCCAAAGACGTAAGACAGATGTGTATAATGGAATAATGGATATGGATGGGGCTGGTTTGTGTCCTGGGCAAATCAGCTTCCTTCAGAGAAAGCCTTTATGATGTTGCCTTTTCCCCAACTCCCTCCGCTCTGCCTCTCACCAATAACAGACAAGCTTCCCAAGAAGACAAATGACAAAGCCAGTGCACTTACTTGAGTTGTCCATTTCTTATTCACTAAACCTCCGAAATTTGCTTACTCATGGCATTACCTAGGGTTCACAGGCCATGTTCACATGGGTTAGTTCAGCTTGGGAGGTTTAATCTATCAAGTTCATTTGCATGCTAAGCTAGAGAAGTTCTTGGGAATTAGTTACCTATAACAGAACTGCTGTAATTCTCTGGCTCACATATGGAAAAAAAAAAGACATAAACCTAACCTGTGGGCACACCACTTGATTTTGTTAGCTGGGTGTGGTAGCTATGGCTAAAAGCTATGAGACTTTCCCAAGGCTTGCTGGAGTGGCTCTGGAAAGCTGTGTTAAAATTTCAGTGTGAACTTTTATACTGTGGAAATTAACAAATGCTACAAATTAGAGCTTGATTTATTGTTTTATTGGTTTTCTACTTAAGAAAATGATGGAAAAAACATTAATAATGCAGATTAAACTTGAAAGTACATTATTGGTACGTCCCTTCCCCTCCAGCCCTTCCCACCCCCCTTCTCCCCAAAAGCTAGTTAAAAATTTACCTGGGTGTCCCTGGTCTGCTTATACAGTGACTGGAGAGGATCTAGCCATTATTTTCTTGTAAACTGTAGCTAGGGTTGCCAGTGATTCCAGAAATTGATAACAGGGAGCAACATTGAGCAGCCAATACCTATGAGATTAATGGACTAATACCCATATTGTAAGATCCACAGAACGATGCCCAGAAGACACAGCTGTACCCAGCAGCCGATGAAATTGTATGTCCAATGTAGAGAAGGCACCTACCATCCCTACCAGCCCCATCACCACCTCCTGACTAATTGCCATCATGGTCAGTTAAGTATAAGAGCCTCGGGAATAGCAGCGCTGCCCCACCACTAGCCCCCCTCCGTGTTATGGAGGGAGGCAACTCTTGTGCAGCCCCCTTCCTCCTTTATAGCCACAGCTCCTTGAAGCCCAGAAGAGAAAGTTGTCACCACCAAAGTCCTTGGCACAGTACAACGGTTCTATGTCAGAAACATAGTTTTATTAATGACGATGACACACAAAGATGTATCTCTATCTGCTTTACTGCTCTACCCTAAGGTTCACAGGGTCTTTCCAGCTGACTTACAGTTAAAACCCATTTTTCCCCCACTACTAAAATGTGACATCTTTGAGAGCTGGGAATCTTTTTTCTTTGTATCTTTAGCACTTAGCACACTGTTTTGCACACAGGAAACACTTGACAAGTGGTTTTCCATTCGTTCATTACCAGAAAATGTTGGCCAGTGTTGCAATTGTGGAGGCATGAACTGCTCCTCCACATATGTGACTTGGTCCTTACATAAGGCTTTTTATGATCTCTCCCCCCAGCTACAAGTGTGCTCCCCACCCAATCACCTTATATTTATTTTATCTATAAGTACATATATACATGTTTGTATGTGTGTGTGTGGGGGGGTGGGATGGTGATGTGTGAGATGACCAATCATAACTTTTCTTACATGTTGTTTCATTAAATGCTTTTACCTTGAACTAATTATATCTTCTAATTGGCTGGATAAAAAGTAAAATTGTTAGGGGCTCATGAGCTGTAGTTCTGAATGTATGGACACTTGCAGAGTACCTTGAACCTAGTGCAATAACTACACTGGTGTGAGAGGTGGGGTTCCTGGTGTTAGAGGAAAACAGAATGTGATTGAGCTTAGAGAACATCCCACATATGGGAGAACTGAAAAAAGCTGTCCCAGATGTTTGCTTATATCATAAAGTAATAAAAATCCATTGCCCTTGGTTGACTTTAATTCTTCACTGTCTGTGATATTCTGTAACTTATAGCTATATAGCATGATTGGATAATATTGGTATTAAACAGTTAAATTCTTATTTTAGGGAAAAACTTAACCCTATTAAAAATGCTTCTTAGTTTTCCGAAGGCAACACAGTCTACATTCTGGGACGAGTTCATCGTCTATTTGCAGCATATATGTCCATATGGACCAAATGTATGGCCTATGAGCCTAGAGCTCTCTCTCTACAGATTTATAAATACTTTCTGTTAACAGAGATGGTAATACCTTTGATCTTGCCACCACTCACAAATATTCCACATCCAGGTTAATGAATTCTGAAATTCCTTTATCTCATCATAATCTGTTATCATTCTACTTCTCTCTCTCTCTCTCTCTCTCTCTCTCTCTCTCTCTCTCTCTCTCTTGCAACTTCAAACCCTGTTCTTCATCCTCACTATGACCTCCAGTCCCTCCACCCCTCATTTCTTTCCCCTAGCCATCATCCCATGTAATGGCAACATTCTCTTCCCTTCCCCATCTTGACCTCCTGGTGGACCAATTCAATTTTACACTGTCCTCTATGCTTAAGTCCGTTTCTTCTTTTTCGTATAGAAGATCTTGCCCTTCTACACTGCAGTCTTGAATTATTCTTATCTTCTGCTGCTTTCACTTATACCTATGTGCTGCTGTATGAACCTGGAGAAAATAAGAAAAAAAGTAACCATGGTGATTGGATCCACTACAACTTCATGTTACGTAATCTCATGGGCATTCAACATGACAAGGAAATCCATTTACACCTCCCTTTTGCCTCCTTTACTCCTCCTTTACCCTTGTTTTGCATGAAGAGGTGTCATTTCTTCTTGACAAGTCAAACCCTTCTACATGTACAACTGATCCTAACCCATCCTGTCTTCTTCAGCAGATTATATCCTCTCTCATTCTCACTCTTTCTCTAATATACAATCTCTTTCTATCTATTGGCTGCCTACAAATATGCCCATGTCTCTTCCATCCTCAAAAAATCCTGTCTTAATCCCTGTTAGCTATTATCCTGTGTATCTGTTCTTTTTCCTGGCTAAATTCCATGAGAAGGTCATCTACAATTGATCCAATTCCTTTCATTTATACTTTTCTTAATTCTTTGCAGACTGAATTCTCATTATTCAACCAAAAATTCTCTCTCCAAAGTAACCAACAATCTCTTAACTGCTAAAAATAAATCTGTTTTCTCTTTTTGCATACTTCATGTCCTTTCTTCAATTTTTGACGTTGTTGATCACCCTCTTTTTCTTGATTCTTTCATCTTTCTAGGTTTTCAGGGCACTACTCTCTCCTGGTTCTCCAAATATGAACTCTCTTTTGCTGGAACTTCTCAGTCTTATTGGAGAACTGGGCTTGATTGACAGGCAGTACTTCAACCTTCTGCATATAACTAGGTAACTTAGGATGAGTCATTTCCTCTCATTTTACATCTCAGTTTTCCCAATTCAGTCCAATGCCTAAACATTTATTAAGTACTATGACTATGACTATGTTAGATACTGGAAATTCAAAGATAAAAATAAAACTGCTCTTGACCTCAAGGAGCTTGTAATAATGCTCCTGTGATAGCATCAATGTTGACATTCCCTCTAACCAACAGATTGCAACTCATCCTGCCTTCTCATTAAGGGTAACTTTTGTCCACATCTTCCAGTAACTTTGCTTACATTTGGGACCCGACCAGTATGCCTAGGACTTTCCTTGAATTCTCCTGACATTGTGTGACTACCCTTGGAGTACATGAGCAGTCTAGTGGCTCTCTCTTTTGATAAATGTCCAAGCCATTGTCTTTTTCTGATCATACATTTCCTCGGAGACATACTTTATACCTCTGCTCCTGTGTAATTCCATGTTGCTAATTTTTTTGCAACTTTAATGTAGAACATAAATTGTATCATTTTCTCCAAGGGTTAGCACAATGCCCATCTCATTGTAAGCCCTTAATTAATGCCATTCATTCATCAAACACTTTTGGGGAGCACATACTTTCCTGTTTCATGGCTTCATTGAGATTAATATCAGATTAAGATCATGAGCAGTACTACCCAATGAAATAGCAAGAAGCAATGGAAGGACTAAGTTTAAAGAACATAGACAAGAGACCAACCTAAGCAAAATCATCCTGAAGGGTATTTAAGGATGAAATTGAAAGGAGGACAATAAACAGATAAAAAGAGAAAGATTTACAAAGATTATTATGACAAACCTTTTCCCACTCTCAGAGATAATGGAGTTGCCCCAGTTGTACTCATATAATTACAGATATTCTTTTTGAGGAACTGGAAATGGTGCCAAAGGAAAGCAGCAGAAAAGCAACTGGATTAAGCCAAATATGTGCAGAACAGGGCTGTACTGGAGTCAAAACAATTTTGAGGTCATTGAAGAATAGATTTTTAAGGTATCTGAAGGAAATGAAAATATTAATGGCATAGAAAAAATATTAGCTATTATATTTATTACATAATGGATTTAGGATCTTACTGGTGTTGGTATTCTTTCCGACAAATACAGGCTACAACCCATTAATTCTTGAACATTCTTTAGACCCTTGACCATCTATTCCAAAACTTTGCCACAGGAAGTCCATTCAGCATGTTGGATGCCTTCTTTCCTCAAGTTCTCCTTGAAAATTTGAAAGTACCAATAGAGCACTAGCCTGTCTTCTTTTTTTGATTGTAGAATGTCTTGGTGACATGCTTTGTGGTGTTTTCCCCCTTTTTAATTCCTTGTTTGTAATGTAGTGGACCCTGCTTATGCCCATCATTCATTTTTCTATTTCACCTTAGATGATCCTCAGCTTCTGTGGGGACAGAGGAGTGAATGCTGCACTTGGAGGCACAGAATCTGAATTCAAGTCCTGTGTGACCTTGGGCACGTCTCTCTTGGCTTCAGTTTCTTCAATGTAAAATGAGGAGTTTAGACTGGATGATATTTGAGGTCCCTTCTGACTTTAGATATATGATTCAAGTTCTCCAAAGACTGTAGTGTTCTATGGTAATGAGCTCCACAATCACCAAAAGAATATTGGTCTTAAAAGATGTCTTTGTTTTAGGGACAAATATGGCATCATTAAAGGAATTTTGCTCTTTCCCAAAGGCAATCCATTCCACTCTCCTCTTGTTCAATGTTTGACTCATTATCTATTAGCAGTATCTCTTCAAGTTATAATTATTCATGCAGCAGTTCTATAGGTTGCCCATTCAATGGTACGTCATAGACTCAGCAATAGGCATTCCTTAGCAATGCCAAACTCTTGGGTAATTATTGATCTCAGTTAGGAGTTTCAGGAGAACTGGAGCACTTTACCATTTTTAGGAATTCTTTTTTTGACTTGGATTCTGTGCTGGGGTCCTTTGTGACAGCGTTGAAGAACTTTGCTGAGCATGTCTCCTTGTTTATGCTTCATAATATCATAGGTTAAGAGCTAGAAATAACAATAACACCCAGGGGCATGATGAAAATGTCTAACAACCTACTTTCTGTGGAAAAAAATATGGATATACTTTTAAATTTAATCTGTGTTATTAACATTTTCCCATCACTCTCTTAGTCTGGACAATCAACAAAACAATGAATCAAGTCCTGATTTATAGCCTTTGATGATTGTTGAGGTATAAATGCTCATGCTGATAATTTAACAATTGACCAGTTCAAGCTGGCACCAGCACATCCCTGATCTAGTCTAGGGATTTATCTGTAAAATGTATCTATTTATCTGTAAAATAAGTTATTATTTTACAGATGAGGATGCTTACCCAAGAAGGTTATGTGACTTGACCAAAGTAATATAGGTACTAAGTATTGAGAGGCATGATTTGAACTCAGGTCTTATGACCCAAAACCCAATACTCTTTCCACTATACCAAACACTGCTTTCTCCTCATTAGATCACTGAACAAGGTTATATGTGTTATATATTTTAAAGGAATCTTACACAAGTTTGACACATGCATCACAGATATCTTGTTGAAGCAAAGTTCTTAAAACATCTTTTTTCTTTATTGAATAACATACTTTTAATATTCCAAAAATAATAAGCACAGTGAGATCCTGTATTTTCAACATCTTTTAGTTGGTTGTGAGGTGGTAAGAAGTATATACCACCTGTAGAATACTGGATGTGAAGGCCTATCTGTTCTCTTCTAATACAATTTATTAAAGATGATCCCATTGTATGTGCAGACTACTGTCATCAACATTTTATACAGACAAGAGAGTAGGCATATGGGTCAGTAGCTATCTAAAACATCTTTTGTGTTTATATTTAGTATTTATAGTATCTTTTTAAAAATTTATTTTATTTTTTAACATTCTGTTGTATTTTATTGTTTACATCATTCATTTTCATTACGTTTTCGCATTACAAATTTTCTCCCCATCTTTCCCCTGCCCCAACCCTAAAACAGCAATCCCACTGTAAAGCCCCTTTGCTACTCTGCTGTCTTACTTTCTGGTAGGGCAGGGAGGGTCTCCCTATCCCAGCCCCTGTATATCTTAATTGCTAGTTGCAGGTATTGCAGAACTTTAAATTCTAGATTCTTTCGATTCCTCCCTTGTCACCCACCCCCACTGGAAAGACAATCAATTCAATACAGGCTGTGGATGTGTGATTATACAGGACATCTTCATAGTGGACATATTGTGACAGTGATCATCTCTCTCTTCTTCCTATCCCTCCCCCCTCCTTGTTCTGTTCTCTACCCTGTCCCCGTTCCTTTACTGAAGTGTGTGCTTCCAGCATCCCTCCCCCATACCCTGCCCTCCCCTCCGTCATCCCC
>JAQQSW010012510.1:0-12511 GCA_028646575.1 Pseudocheirus occidentalis
TCTTCCCCTCCATTGTAACAGTTTTTTCTTGCCTCTTATATAAGATAATTTACTCTAATATATCTCTCCCTTTTTCCTTCTCCCAATAAATTCCTCTCACACCTCTTAATTTTACTTTTTTAGATATCATTCCTTCATATTCAACTCATCCTGTGCCCTCTGTGTATACATGAACATACATATGCCCACAATCACATATATATTTATATAGACATATACTCTCCTGCACACACATACATATGTATGTATACATATATACATATACACATATACATATACACACACATATTTCCTTCAACTATCCTCATACTGAGAAAGGTCTCATGAGTTACAATGATAATTTTTCCATGTAGGAATGTAAATAGTTAAACTTTAATAAATTCCTTATGATTTCTTTTTCCTGTTTATCTTCTAATGCTTCTTTTGCTTTTTGTATTTGAAAGTCAAATTTTCTGTTCAGCTCTGTTTTTTTCATCAAGAATGCTTGAAAATCCTCTATTTCATTGAATGACCATATTTTACCCTGTAGCATTATACTTAGTTTTGCTGGGTAGGTGATTCTTGGTTTTAATCCTGGCTCCTTTGAGCTCTGGAATATCATATTCCCAGCCCTTTGATCCCTTAATGTAAAAGCTTCTACAAGGAATAGTCTACCTGTCAGATTTATGGAGTAGGGAAGACTTTATGACCAAAAAAGAGGTGGAGAGCATTATAAAATGCAAAATGGACAATCTTGATTACATTAAATTGAAAAGTTTCTGTACAAACAAAGCCAATATAACCAAGATTAAGAGGGAAGTGGGAAATTGGGAAAGAATATTTACAACCAGTGTCTCTGATAAAGGCCTCATTTCTAAAATCTACAGGGAATTAAGTAAAATTTATAAGAATACAAGTCATTCTCCAATTGATAAATGGTCAAAGGATATGAACAGGCAATTTTCAGAACTAGAAGGTAAAGATATCTTTAAGCATATGGAAAAATGCTTTAAATCACTATTGATTCGAGACATGCAAATCAAAACAACTTTGAGGTACCACATCTCACCAGTCAGTGTGGCTAAGATGACAAAACATGAAAATGACAAGTGCTGGAGAGGATGTGGAAAAATTGGAACTCTAATGCATTGTTGGTGGAGCTGTGAACTGATACAACCATTCTGGAGAGCAATCTGGAGCTATGCCCAACTCAAGTGATTTTGGAACTAAATCTTGTAAACTAAAAGTCAATAAACAAGTCAATTAAAAAATATAGAAGCTTCTAGGTCTTGTGTTATCCTGATTGTGTTTCCACAATACTCAAATTGTTTCTTTCTGAGTTCTTGCAATATTTTTCTCTTTGACCTGGGAACTCTGGAATTTGGCTATAACATTCCTAGGAGTTTTCTTTTGGGGATCTTTTCCAAGAGGTGATCGGTAAATTCTTTCCATTTCTATTTTGCCCTCTGGCTCTAGAATATCAGCGAAATTTTGCTTGATAATTTCTTGAAAGATGGTGTCTAGGCTCTTTTTTTGATCATGGATTTTGGGTGGTCCAATAATTTTTAAATTATCTCTCCTGGATCTGTTTTCCAGGTCAGTGGTTTTCCCAATAAGATATTTCACATTGCCTTCTATTTTTTCATTTCTTTGGATCTGTTTTATAGTATCTTGATTTCTCATAAAGTCATTAGCTTTCATTTGCTCCAAAGTAATTTTGAAGGAATTATTCTCTTCAGTGAGTTTTTGAAATTTCTTTTCCATTTGGCAAATTTGACTTTTTAAGGCATTCACCTTACTGGCTTTTTAGGCCTCTTTTGCCATTTGAATTATTCTATTTTTTAAGGTGTTATTTTCTTCAGTGTATTTTTGTGTCTCCTTTTGCAGGCTGTTGACTCACTTTTCATGATTTTCTTGCAGCGTTCTCATTTCTCTTCCCACTTTTTCTTCCACTTCTTTTACTTGATTTTCAAAATCCTTCTTGAGCTCCTCCATGGCCTGTGACCAATTCGTATTTTTCTTGGAGGCTTTTGATGCAGGAGTTCTGACTTTGTTGTCTTCCTCCAAGTCCATGCTTTGATCCTTTTTGTCCCAAAAAAGGAATCTATGGTTTGATTGTGCTTCCTCTGCTTGCTCATGTAACTTGCTCAAGTAACTAGTCAGTTACTTGACTTTTGAGGGTTTTTTTGCCACAGTAGAACTCTGCTTCTAGAATGGAGAGACCTTTGTCCCAAATCACTGGGGTTTTCACAGCTGCCAGAGCTATTGGGGGGTGCCCTCTCTGCAGCCCCCACAAGCTCTGGCTCATGGGCCACACATCCCAGGACTACCACCTAAGACCATGATCCAGATCCAAGCAGGTTAAAGCAAGAGCAGTTACCCTCTGAATGGTTGCTTGGTCCCCTTATGATCTGCAGGCCAAGAGTTCTGAGACAGCCATACAGCACAGATGTTGTACCTGCAGCCACTTCTCACCACTCTGCTGCTTCTCACCCCTTTTCCAACAGACTTCCATACTGACTTTTTACTTTGTCTTTGGTGTTTATGGGTTGAGAATTCTGGAAACCACCACATCTGCTGGTGATTCACAAGTCTGCTCTGGCCGCCACTGGTCAGGCTGCCCTAGGGGCCAGAACAGTGTGGCTCATGTGGGACTGCGCGTGGCTCCCAGCTCCCTGCAATAGACCCTTCCTGCAGGCATGCCAGGCTGCCTTCTATGGGAGATTTTTTTTCTCTCTTTCACCTTGTGGGTTCTGTAGCTCTAAAGTTTGCTTAGAGTTATTTTTTTACATGTATTGGAAGTGATTGGAGCAGGAGCTCAGGCCAACTTTGTGCTTCTACTCTGCCATCTTGGCTCTGCCCCAGTATAATTCTAAATTCTCCTAATGACTTCATGATCTTTTGGAGAGTTCAGAGAAGTGTGGCCTCATTGTGGCAGCTGAAGACACAAGAGAGAGCTTCTGATGCATAAGGAGTGTGTCATTGTTTAACTAGCTTCTTCCTGCTACAATCCAAGACCTAGAGTCTTGTCTGCCTGATCATTGCTATGCACAGCCAGTCTATCCCTCTCTTTTTAGTTATTATGTAACCCCTTTTTCTATCTCCAGTCACTGCTGGGTTTCCGGTATGCTCCCCACCATCCCCATGATCCAACCACCACTTTTCTTTAACTTAATCAAGATCATACACATCTTCTAAAAACCTACCTCTAGTATCATTTTTTCCATGAAACCATACTTGACTTACCTAAGTAGAAATAACCTTCCCCTCTTCTGAATTCCCCTGGTATTTTGGATCTATTTTATTCAATTCATTTTTTTCTGTTTTAATTGTAATTATAGTTATGTGCATGGCTCATATCTTCTATCAAATTGTGAACTCCTTATCTCATTTATGAAGTCCATAGTGGTTCTTCCTAGAAAAATGTATATGGAAGGAAGGAATGAATGAATGTTAAGGGTAAGTAGAGATACATTGGCTTAAAGGAAGAAATGAAGCATTTGTAGAAAATGACAACTCAGTTTTTCTGGGGGGCTAGAACACTCAAATTAGGATTAAAAGGTGAGTAAGAGAAATAGGAAAACCTTGGGTTTGGGGTGGGGTTAATACAACTATGCCCATAGATATAGATATCCAGGGATAATTATGCAAAGATTACACAGTACTAAGTAATCAAGAAAATGAGAGGAGAGAAAAAAGGACTAAAAGTGTTATTGCAGTGATTGAAGTGATTAGGCCTTGTCTGAAAAGGCTTCATGGAGAACATTAGTCTTGAACAAAGATCTGAAGAACTAATATGTTCTAAGAAGCAATTATGCTTCTCAGTGTTCCAAAGAGGGAGTGATTGATATTATTCCTTATTTAGGTGATCCTCATCACTTTGTGTTGGTCATATAGAATAATTCATTCAACATGGTATTTTTCCAAACATCCACTTACCAATGCATCTAAATTTGTGTTTTGCATTATTAAATTAAGAAAACCATTTTTCAAGACTTATTCCCTTTTATATTACTAATACCAGCTATTAATAAATTACATAATCACATCACTGAAATTCTCAAATGAGAAACTATTTTTTACTTTTGCCTTTGAATAGGATTTAGTGAGAACTCAGATACAAGTCTATTTTCAACCTCTGATTCCTATGTTTCCCCCACTTTTAAATTTCCTAATGTTTTATATAGAATAAAAATATACTACTCATATTGACTATCAGCCCACCTACCATACCACTCTCATCTTCTGTTTAGATGCTTAGAATTTTCCATATTCCCTCTTAACTCAGTAGTTTTTTTTCCAAAGCCTGTATATTTTCCAGACTTTACCTGTGACCTTCTCATTTCTACTATTGGCTGTCCTCCAGGACCCAGACTCCAGTAAGTGCAATAAGGGACAGGATAATGAAAGCGCTAATTAATCACTATTAGTAAAAGGTTAATCTCTTCCAAAAATACAGTGTAGCTACAATTCAAATAAGGGTCAACTTAATGAAATAATTGTTGTACTACTATATGGAAAATATAAATTCAATTTTTAGTTGCAATATTTTTCTCCATAGATCAACAGAACTTTTAACTATAGATCTCCAAGTGCCTGCAGGGAATGATTGTTTCATGTTCTCCCATAGCCACAGATGTTCCTGATTAAGCAAAGTCACTGCCTTTTTGAGTAAAGAAGTACAGGTTAGGTGAACTGGGACTTTTATTTGGAGTTAAGGTGGATGATTCATAAGGGTTCTTTAAGGATTCTTGTGTCCATTGAGACAGTATCAAGGTACAACATTATACAGAACCAGTTAAGGAAAAAAGAAATGATTTGAGATTAGATGGGGAAAGTTCAAGACTTTTCATTTTCCATTGTTTTTGGTTTTTTGGTTTTTCCTTTGCTACTGAAGTTTGCCTCCTAGAATGTGCTATTTGGATCATTGAAGCCATAAGGAACATGTGATGATTTCAAATACTGGTCCTTAAACTGCCTTGTAGAATGGTTCAGAAATAGCTCAGGAAGACTTGGATGTATATAGGCAATTGCAAAATAGAGTAATGTTAATTTGGGAGGAATACTAACAAATGGAGGGTCAGGGAAGGCACCATGTGGAATAGAAGGTGGGTCTTGAATGGAACCTTGAAGGAAATTAGGCATTCTAAGAGGCTGAGGTGAGGAGAAAGTACATTCTAGGCATGGGAAACAGACAGGGAAAAGGCAGGGATGTGGAAGATGGAAAGCTATATATGAGGATAAGTAAGAAGGCCACTTTGGCTAGACCACAGTATGGGTCAGACCTGGAAAAGTTGCTTGGAACTAGGTTGTGATGGGTTTTAAGTGCCAAAAAAGAGGAATTTAGATTTGATCCTAGAAGTAATAGAGAGATACTGGAGTTTATTGAGTGAGAGAAGAACATAGTTCACATGTACTTTTGAAGTCACTCTAGCAAGCTGGGAATAGGTTTGGTAGGAAAACAATGAGTTCTCTTTTGGACATTTACATCTGAGATGTCTGTGGGACATCCAGTTTGAAATGTCAGATAGTCATTTGGTGATGTGCAAGAGGGGCTCAGGGGAGAGACAGACTGGCAGGAGAGAGTCCCTAGGGACCCTGGGCTGCTGATTGGTGAGCATTCATCTTATCTTTTAGTCACCCAGATCCTCCACACCACTCCTTAGCCTCCTGGATGTCATGATGCTTGATAGACTTTTCCAGAGGAATGAGGTCCAGCTCATTGGCCTTAGGGTTTGCAGTCCCTGTCTCTTTCTCTTCTTAGATGTTGGGACATTTGCCATTTCCTCTCTATGATCTTTTCTATGATCATTGGAATGTCAGTGGCCATGGCTGACAATCATACCTACTTGTTCCTACATCATACTAGGATATAGTTCAAATGGGCCACACAATTTGAATTCATCAATTCTCAACTCCCTGCTAGTTATTCTTGCTCAGTCCTTTCTAGTGCAAAGGCCATTCTCCTTTGCAGAAAAGACAGAAATGCAGTGAACTTAGCAAATCTGCCTTCTCCCTGTAGTCAGTTGATTTTATACTATCTACCCTAAAGTCCTCTGACTCTACTTTCTCAATATAATTTTTTTTAAAAAAGCTGTTTTAATTGTCCTTAGTCTCCTTTGCAAACTTCAGCTCATTCTGAACTTTAGAGGTCCTGACACTATTTTTACAAGTCTCTTCCATGTTTTTATATTCATTCATACCTGGCCTTGCTTCCATCTTCTGTATTTTTCTTTTTAAAATATGTATTTGTTGTTGAACCTTCTCTACATCCACACCAATATCTTCAGACCAATTCCATTTTTCCTCATAATTCTTGAACATCTCCCATCCTTCCTCAACTGACTTCCCCTACAATAGAGTCAGAGCTGATAAATGTTTATTAAGTACCACTACATGCCAGGCACTGTGCTAAATCCTAGCAATACAAAGAAAAGTATGACAAGAGATAGAAATACATTTCCACAGCTTTTTACTCCATGGCATCCTACCTATATTTCCCTTGAAATCACTGAAATCTGCTTTCCTTGAATCTAGGGTGTATGTCTGACTAGTTTTTCTATTTTCTATCATAAATTCTTGGGTGGAGTGATCAGTTCCTCCTACAGTTCCCATCATTTTCACCTCAGCAATTGATATTCGCCTGTTAGTGAGAATCCAATAGTACACAGAATGTTTCCTTGTTGGTTCCTACACCTTTTAAAAACTGAACTTATCACTAAGGCAAGTCAAAAAGTTTTTCGTTCTGTTTTTGATTGAAACAGTGATATGGAAGATGGCTGGATAATTGAAATCCCTCCTGACTAGGTTATCATATCTCTGTGCCAAGCTTCTGATACATTTCCTAAATCATCTATTTCTTCTTTGTCCCAGATCATCTGTTTCTCCCTCCTTTGTCTTTTATCCAAATGCTCTCTTTGTGTGACCCCTTTCCCGTTGCTTCTTACTATACAATACTACCCCAGGTCTGTTGCATGTACCCCATTCCTCTTGAATAAAGCATAGCAATCAAGAGCTATACTAATCCAGTCAGTAATTATATCCCACCAAGTCTCAGGTTGTTGTGAGGTAATATTTGTAAAGAGCTTTGTAAACCTTAAAGTGTATCCTCTGAAGGGGTAAACCATACACAGGGTCTGGAGCTCTCAAGGATAGATGACCTCAAGTGCTCACATTCTCCAGCCTGCCCCTGGTTTGTGAAAATCTCATTGCCAGGCCTACCTGGGACACTCCAAGGCTCAGGCAGGCTAGATTGCTACAAGGATGGGTCAGTCTCCTGTGCTAAATACCAGGTACCACAGCACTCATTGCAAGGAAGGTCCCTAGGCAGGGACAAAACCTGGAGAGGCAGACTGAAAATCTTACTCTTTCTTCTAATGTCTCCACAAATTCTACTGTCACTTTAAACTCCCACTTTTAAACTATAGTGAGATCCTGCATCTTTGAATTCTTAAATGGCTCATCTCTGTACCATTCATTTTATCACTTACCTTTATCATGCCTGGCATAGTTATATCAATTAATTAACCAACAAACATTTATTAAACAGTTAGAATGTACCAGCCACCGTTAACTGCTGGGGACACAATAAAAAAAGCAAAAATAATTCCTGCCCTCAAGGAGCTTACATTCTGATGTTGGAGATAACAAAAGTAAAGCAGGACATACAAAATAAATTTTGTAGAGGAGAGGAGAGTTAACCTTAGAGGGGACTGTTCCATGTGTCTTACAATTATTTTTGTAGCACATGGAAACCCCCATCCTTGTGGAATGTGCCCACCAGAAAAGGATGGCCTAGGCTCCAAGTGGTTCCCTAGCAGGAAAGGGAAAAGGAATAAGCATTTATGTACCACCAATTGTGTGTCAGGAACTGTGCCAGATGCCCCCCAAATATCTCATTTAATCATCACAACAGCACTGTGAGGTAAGTGCTGTTGTTATCTCCATTTTATAGCTGAGGAAATTTAGGTTAACAGAAATTAAATGAATCCTAAGTTCATATAACTAGTAAAATGTCAGAGGCTGGATTTGAACTGAGGTCTTCCTGAATCTAGGCCCAACATTTTATCCCCTGTGTCACCTAGTCACTCAAAACCGTAGTTCTCAAATCCCCACCAATGTGGTTTATCTTTATTAGTTAGCCAGAAGATTTAGTTCATGTACTAAATACATTTAGTTCAATGTAAAATTTAATGAAATAGCAAAGTTAGAAAAATTGCAATAGGACATTATCCCCAATCAACATTCTTTCACAAATACATACCTCATCACTTGGTAGAGTGACACATAAAGTCCATGCGACGGACGCCCATACCTTGGTAGTATGTGGGCAGTATACACATGTAGAGAGGCAATGGATGCCTCTGACCTGTAGGCCTCCCAATGTTTCATGGTTGTGTCACTGGGTTGCTTCTGCTTGAGTAGGCTTTCCTCTGGACTCATTGTATAGGTTGATTTGGATGATTGATGCTCCTTTGGACATGCTAACTCTGTTGGGTGCTGTCACACTTGAGGTCTCTTCTCTGCCGGATGGATCTCAGGAAGCAGATGCAGGTCATTGCCAGGACCATATTTAAAAGCTCTCCAGCTTGGTAGAACCTGCTAAGGTTTGTGCTTCAGAAGCATGGCCTTCAAACGTATGGGGTCAATATCCATTCCACAGTGAGGACCTTTTTTTTTTTTTTTTTTTTTAGAAGAAAGACTATTAGAATGTTTAGATGAAATACAGTTGGCACCTTCAAGGAGTTGATACTCTTGCTAGTCAACTCAATCTAATATAGTGGATCATGCTAGGTAATGAGTTTGGATGAATGTGCTAGATTTGTTGGGGATAGTTTTCAGAGGAAAAAGAGGTGATTACTCTTCTCCATTTTTCAACATTTTCAGCAAATGCTTTCTAAGTAGATGGTTGTATGGCATTACACTATCCTTACAGCCTGGCAGGCAGCTATACCCATCTATGGGGAACTTTATTGGTACTCCAGTAAGGAAGGAAAAAGACCCCAGCAACTTCCACAGGGCTGTGTGTTACATTTTTGTCATGTAATCTTGAGCCCACTTTGCCCAGGATTCTTTCTATATTTGTGGGAGAATGTATCCCAGACATTTGGAAGGACATATTTATATTTTAATCTCTGTTACACTTTCTTAGTGAATATTTATTTGCAAAATCTAAATGATATTCATTGGTTATTTAACATCAGGGATAATTCAATTGGTTAAATGATAATGAAGACCATACCAAGTTGGGGGTTCATGAGTCATGGACACAAACCCTTAGGGGAGATATAGTAGCCTCTCGCTGGCCTCTCCCTGGGGAACTAGTCCAAGTGTGAATTTGGAGAGTGAACCTCATGGCACATTCCTCAATGATATTCCATTTGATCCACAGAATTTGCCAAAGAAGGATCATTTTTGTATTTACCCATTCTTGAAGATGGAAGTTGTTTGCACTGTTGAACCTATTCTCTACTTTAGGAGCAAATTTTGTTAAGTTCTGTTTCCATGTCAAAGGAGGCCATTGGTTTTCCAAGGTTGTTGCTCTAGAAAAGATTTGCTTGGGCATTTGGTATTTAAATAAATAAAACTCTTTTCAGCTCCTTGTGAAGAGAATTATGCTTCTATCATTAGAATAAATACAGAACAGATCAAAGAGATATTGTATTTTTACTCTTTTTTTGAAAAGAAAATTTAGTCTAAAATGAATGTGTATATAAAATAAATGCCTCAGGTGCAAATGCTCTCTATAATGAAACCCTTTGGAAAAAAAAGAAGAAACATCAGTAGTGACTTAATGTGTAATATTTGGGGCTTATGTACTTACCTTTAAGTTTTCAAAACCACCCATGCTGATTTAGCTGCACTCCCATTCATTTCAGTGGGAGTTTTGAAACAAATTCCTTCACAGAGCTTTGAAAATATATAGGTCTGAATGAAGTTAATAAAAAACTTTAAAAAAATCATTAGTAAAGTAATTTGACTTTCACCACAGATTTCCTAGCATGCACCTGCATTCCTACAATAAGGACGGTCTTTACATTTAGCACACATTAACCATTTTAGAGGTCACATTTTAAAAAATAATGTGGATGAGGGGGAAAAAGTTACAAAACAGAATAATGTCTTTCCTAGGCCAAAAGGGACATGTAGCTTTAAAGAACAGAAAACTTAAGAGGAATCAGATGAATAAAGCAAAAGAAACCAGGAGCTTTTGTACAGGTGAGAAGCTAAATGATTCTCTGATCAGTGATAGAGGCATGCTAAGGTGAATTTTAATTATGACTAAATTGTGGCATTACTCTTTCATACCCTGAACATCTGTTCCCTTCAGGAATGATGATTTATGCAGGCTATCAGAGCAGACAGCTTGCTACAGCTTATGTCACGGTTAGTGGGAAACTGGGGGTAACATTTCAGTATACCAGCATCTAAGTGGAGACTGGCCAGTGGAGATGATGAAGCTAAGAGGGGGAAGGGAAGTATAATGAGTCCATTTTCAATTTGGAAGCCAAATATTGACTTGACTTAAACATTTTTTTTTCTTTTAGACCATCTGTTGTTAATGAAGAAAGTAACTTGGACAGTGAATGTCCTGATGTTCCCTACTGATGTCAAAAGAGGGAAAACCAAATCTCTGCTTTGTAATAGAATGAAGAAACATACAAGAAGACTTCAGTTTCCGTTTGGGCTTTTCAAAATGGCAGGGGTCAGGATGGGCGTGAGGTAACAGTGGGTCAGGATGCACGGACATAGGTAATATTAACTAAATTCAAGATTTCCTAGAGAATGAGCTTGATTTCCAGTTTCCTGTATATCTTTTGTCATTAGATGTAGGAAAAAATTTTTTTTCTAAAAACTGGTGAGAGCACATAGTGTTAAAACATTTCACCTGCTCAGAAGAACATGCAGAGTTACACTTAGTAAAACATATTAACTTAGAAAAGTGATAATGACCCCAATGAATCATCCAAGTAAAATAGTTATTCATTCAGTTATAAATTACCTTTATAGGGTAAAAGAAAGCATAGAAGAAGTTAATCTCTTGTCTTACATAATAAAAGACATATTTTAAGAAAGTATTTGTAAAGCGCTTCGCAAACCTTAACATGTATATATAAAGTCCAGTTATTGTTGATACTAAGTATAGTTTGATAATAAGTATAGTTTTATTGTTGATAATAAGTATATATTATTATATATTGATATATGAGTACATCAATATAATATATATTGATAATAAGTATATATATATTATAGTTGATAATAAGTAGAGTTTGAGGTAGGCCAGATTTTTTTTTACTATTATTGGTACAGCATCTTGAAATATAGATGTATGTATATATACGTATGCATACATACATGTATATGTATATATACACGCATATATGTAAACTCCCCAAAATGTCAATTTATTTTTAATTTTGGGATTTTATCATTTTGACTACCGTACAAAACAAGGTGGTTGTCCAAGATTGGGTATGGTTTTATTTAGAGACTGGAGAGGTGAGAATGAGGGGTTGGTGACTTAGAGGTTGATCTATTAATGGGTGCATACATTTCTCAGGAAGACATCTCGGGCTTTTCTTGTTATCTGTGATCTTGTTATTTGTTATCTGAAGAATTTCTCAAGTTCATGATTCGTGCTTACTTAGAATTTGCATCAGAATAAATCACCAAGGTATGCCTTGATGTTTCCTTTTTGGAGGAGTCTGAAAAATTGTGCAGATGACCATATATCTGGGATTGTTCAAATGCGGTGAATTTGGGTATAGTAGTCACCCCTAAAGGAAGTTTTCTTAGAAGAGAGGTTAAATATGAATAAAAATACGGTTGTTAGTATGCTTTCTAAAAGTATTTTATTTAAAACAATTTGTTAATAAAAGTAATCTTATCTATATGACTGACAGCTGTAGGATTTGTCTGGAGTTTAATGAATTTGAACAATTGATAGAAATTTACAAGGCTAAATGTTTCTGGAATTTTAAGCGTCAATTAGACTAGGGTTCAGCCAATTCTGAGGCCCACAGACTAAATGATGCCCACTGCTTGTTTTTGTATGGCCCACAAGCTAAGAATGGTTTTTACATTTTTAAATGTAGTTTACTGACCCCTATATTTAATGGCCATGTATTTGTTCCTTCTGTACTATTTTTGGATTTGTGTCATGGTAATATGTAATATAGTAATCTTTGGCTACTAAGAGGAGGCTATGAAAATGAAGGAAAAGGACAAATTGGTTTGAAAAGGAAATTTAAGATGTTAACAGGACTATTTGATTATCACAGGAGACTCCGTGTAGATATGAATTAGTTGCTGAAACAATACTTCAAACATAAGGAAATCAGAACCTGGAGAATTTGCCAGTTTTCTCCCTTTTACTCAGGTGAACATTAGCAAGATCAGGCTCTTTGATGCTGAAACTAATTATTTAAAAATAATCCTTAGTGAGTGCCTAAATCTATAAACATAGTGTAGATTATTACCATGAAATTTAGAGATAATTAGAGACAATGGTCAGTTAAATATAACAGTA
>JAQQSW010012511.1:0-12511 GCA_028646575.1 Pseudocheirus occidentalis
AGCTCCCTGCCCTGCTAGAAAGCTAGAGAGGTGTTGGAGGAGGGCATAAAAGGGAACAGATTGTGGGAGGGGTCTTACAGTGGGATCAATGTTCTGGGCTGGGGGGTAGGGACAAAAAAGGGGAGAAAATTTGTAACTCAAAACCTTGTGGAAATGAATGATGTAACCAAGAAAATAAATTAAAATTAAAAAAAAAAAAAAAAGAAGAAGACCTATGTCTGTGATATAATTTAGAAGCAGATTGTGTCAGGCATAGAGTACTGGTGCTGAGCACGTTCTTCCTCCTTCACCACCCTCTTCTTCTTTATAAAGACAGATCAGGAAGGGAAGAGGAAAAAGTATAAGAGAATAAATAGAGGGAAAAGCATAATAAACCATAAGAACTGTGAATATGGTAAATTTACTCACAAAATGAAACAAAAAGATAGCAGAATAGATTAGAAAGCAGAGTCCAATCACATTGCGTTTATAGTAAACACACCTGAAACATAAAGATGCACACGGAGTAAAAATACGTGACTGGGGCAAAGTCTATTATGCTTCAACTGAACTAAAAAAAAGCATGGAAAGCAACTATGATTGTAAGTAAGGAAACAGAAAAAAAATAGAATTGATTAAAAGAAATAAACAGGAAAACTGCATTATCAGGAAAGGCACCACAGACAATGAATTAATATCAACATTTAACATGTATGTACTGAATGGAATAATATCTAAATACTTTTTAAAAATCCAAGTGAGCTATAGGGAGAAATATATTAGTGAGACAGAAAATACATTAGTGAGAAACTTCAATGTGTCTCAGACTCAAGTTTAATAAACAAGAAAGAAATTAAGAACTGAATTTTGTTATTGAATCATTTCAGTCAAGTCCAACTTTTTGTGACTCCATTTGGGGGTTTTCTTGTCAAAGATACTGGAGTGGTTTGCCATTTCTCCAGATCATTTTACAGATGAAGAAACTGAGGCAAACAGGGTTAAGTGACTTGCCCAGGGTCACATAGCTAATAAGTATCTGAGGCCAGATTTTAACTCAGGTCATCCTGATTACAGGCTTAGCACTCTATCTACTGCACCACCTAGCTGCCCTAAGGTAGTGAATAGAGTGTTAGAAAAATTAGATATCACAGGACTCTGGTATTCACTGAATGGGAATAAAAAGGAATACACATATTTCAACTGTGCATGACACCTCTATAAAAATTGACTATTAGGGCAAAAAACAAACAAACAAACAAAAAGGAAAACAAAACAACTCATGAATGCAGAAAAGCAGAGATATTAAAATATTTTTGCTCATTACAAATTAATACAAGTACATTCATTAAGGACTATTGAAAGTAGGATCAAATAAATTGGAGACTAACAATCCTACACGGATTCATAGGTCAAAGAACCAATAGACAACTTCATTAAAGATAATAACAACAAAGTGATAACATATAAAAAATTTGGAGGAATTCAGTGAAAGCAGTCCTTATGGGAAAATTTTATATCTCTTAAATACTTTCATTATAAAAGTGAAAAAGAACAAACTAATGAATTGGGCATTCAACTAGATAATTTAAAAAGCAGCAAATAAAAATTCCAATTAAATATCAAAATAAAAATTCTGAAAATCAAATAAAAGATCAACAAAATTTAAAGCAAAAAAGCATTGAGTTCATTTATAAAACTAAGAGTTGTCTAAAAGTAAACTCAGTAGTTTAGATAAGTCATTAGCTATTTTGATTTAAAAAAAGGAAAAACAAATATCAACATTAAAACAGGAAAAAGGAGAATTTACAACAACTAAATAAGAAATAAAGGAAATTTATAAATACATATATATAGGTATATGTACATATATATACTTATAAGACTGACAAGTGAAATAGAACAATATTAACAAAAGTATAAAATGCTGAAATAGAATAAGAAGTAGAGAATTTAAAATGCCCCAATTTCAAAAAAATAAATTGAATACATCATAAATAAAACCCTAAAAAAACTAGATGGATTTATAATTGGCTTCTAGCAAACATCTAAAGAACAATTACTTTTTTTTTTTTGGAGGGCAGTTGGGGTTAAGTGACTTGCCCAAGGTCACACGGCTAGTTTTTGCGTTAAGTGTCTGAGGCCGGATTTGCGCCACCTAGCCACCCCCAGAACAATTACTTTTAGTATTATGTAAACTGTAAAAAGGGAAGGGAGCCCACCAAATTTCTTTGACAGAGATATGATCTTAATACCTAAACCAAGAAGGGACTAGAATTCCAGATGAACACTGGAATGAATAAAAAAAATAGAGCAAATAGATACAACATTTATCAAATAAGTATTAGGTGCCATGCACTGTGCTAAATGCTTGGGATACAAATATAAGCAAGATAATCTCAAACCATAAGAGGCTTTCATTTTAATAAGAAACAAGGTGTCTAGGGATGCTAGAAACAGATCAAGGGAAGAAGGAGAAGATCTATATGTACAAATATATTTGTAAATGGTACTTTTTATTAGAGCAATGAACTCAAAATAAAATGGGTGCCTATCAAGTAGGTAGTGATTAAACAATTTATGATTCATGAATATAATGAGATATTTTGATACCATAAGAAATTTTGAAAGGGATAGATTCAGAGAAACCTGGGAACATGTACCAACTTCTGCATAGTAAAATGAGAGGAACTAGGAGAATAGTTTGTAGGATTAAAATATTATGAAGAAAAATAACTGTGAAAACTTTAAGATTTACAGTCAACATTATGACCAATCAAAACTTCAGAAGAAATGATGAATGATACTTTCCACCTCTTGCAGAGAGGTGATAAACTAGAAGAACAGAGGTATACATTTTTAAACATAGCCATTGTGTGGATTTGTTTTACATGGCTATATTTATTTATTACCAGAGGAGGGCTTTATTTGGTGGGGAAAACTGGATAAAGATAGTGATAATAAAATGAAAAGAAAAAAAAAGAGTCTTGATGAATCATTAATAAAGTACCTAGACTTATAGACAAGTTCAGAAAGTAACAGACATAAGCAGGGCAGCACTGGGACTACCATTTAAAATCTGAGATATAGTTGGAAAAAAAAAGCCAACCAAGGCTGTCTATAGTGGAGATTCATGATTTTATGTCCAGTCCTCTTGTTTTGTTCTTTCTAAAAAGCAAAATAGTCGTGTTTGCTGTTTTCAGAATCATGATAACAAAAGGAGGGAAGGGAATCAGCATTTATTAAGTGCCTACTGTGTGCGAGGCACTGTGCTTAGTGTCCTACAAATATTATCTCATTTGAACCTTATAACAACCTCAATGAAATAGTTGCTAATATCATCCCCGTTTTGCATTTGAGGAGACTGTGACGAATAGAGATTAAACGAATGCCCAGGGTCACACAGCTAGTAAGTATCTGAGGTCAGAATTGAACTCTGGTCTACTTGATCCCAGGCCCAAGGGTCTGTCCATTTCACTACCTACCTGTCTTTGGAAAAAAGGGAAAAAATGATAGAAAAAAAGAAAAATTCTAGAGGGAGTCAGAGGAATTTCTAGAAAGGCATCCCTGCCAAACAGCACTAGAAAGACTGGCTCTCTTGTCACCCTTGCTTTACTAGAAGCATGTTATTTTCTTTGCTTCTTCCCTCAGTCTCAGGGTAGAACGTACTGAGAGGCTTCAGAGAGACCATAGGTCTGGAGGTATGTTTTCGTCTCCCTTCAAAACAGGCCCCCCCCCAGGGGAAGCTGGTTGGACAGGGCGTAGAGCGCTGACCCTGGAGGCAGAAAGACCTGAGTTCTAATCCAGCCTCAGACATTTACTAGTTGTTTGATCCTGGGCAAATCATTTAACCCCAATTTCCTTAAAAAAAAGTCATCTTACCCATAGGGCCATTGTGGGTTGTTATTGATCCTATCCAGTCTGAGGTTGTTCTCCAGCTTATTTCTCTTTCTGATCGTGTGAGATGTTCTGTGAGGCAACGGCCACTACTGGCACGCAAGAGACTGACTTTTGGGCCAGGGTTGAACCTCCCAAACTCAAGCCCAGGCCAGGCCAGAGCTTGAGTTCTGTTAGCTTTGAATTCTGGCTGAGAAACCCCATGAAATAGTGAAGCTACTTTCCTAGCAAGAACCCATTCCTGCCTCTATTCTCCCCATCCTATCAGTAGCTGTGCCTGGCCCAAATCTGCCCCTCAATCCATCACCAGTTTCCTCCATCTCCCCACTTCATTCCTTAAAATTTCCTAAATTGGATTAAATTTCCTCACCTTTGATAATCCTGTACCCTGGGGTAAAGCCCTGGATGGAGGCTCTCTCCTAGTTATGGATCTCTCAGCGGCCATAATTAGCTTTTAAAGTCTTCAATAATTTGGCCCTGTCCTACCTTTCCAGTCTTCTGACACTTTACTCCCTCCACCTACTCTGCTTGCCAGTGACACTGGCATCCTTGCTGTTTCTTGCATAAGACCCTTCATCTCTCAATCCTATGCATTTTCACTGGATATCCCTTATGCCTGGAATGCTCTCTGTTCTCATTTCTTTAACAAATTAATTTTGTAACAAAATAATTGTGTAACAAAAATTGTGTAACAATTAAAATCCCATCTTCCTCAAGAAGCCTTTCCTGACTCCCCTTAATACTGGTGTCTTTGCTCTGAATTTATCTCCAATTTATACTGTATATATTATGTTTTTACATAGTTGTTTTGTTTGTTGTCTCTCCCATTAGATTGTGAGCTCTTTGTGGGCTTGTCATGTTTTTGTCTTTCTCTGTATCCCCAGCATTTAGTACAATGCCTGGCGTATTGTAAGCACTGATAACTACTTGTTATCTTGTATTTTTTGATCCACAATACAGCTTCTTGGACCTTCTTGCTGCTCCTCTCACAACATTCTGTCTTTCAGCTCTGTGCCTTTTTACTGGATGCTCCTCATGCCTGGGATGATCTCCTTATTTCTGCCTCTTGGCTTCCATGAAGATACAGTTCAAATCCTACCTAGTGTATATGGTACATAGGTAGGTCGCTACCCTGCCACATCACCTCTATTGCCTTCCCCACCTATTACTTCCCACTTATCATATGTCTACAGATCTTATTTGCACATAGTAATTTTCACGATGTCTCTTCATTGGAATGTGAATCATTGAAGGTAGGGACTGTGTTGTTGTTGTTTGTCCTTGTATTGTTGATGTATTTTTGCTTAATGGGAAAATCTTTCACATCCATTAATAGGCCCATGTGACCTGCTTAAGTCAAATGGAAGGCCAAGTCATTGGTGGGAAGAGCTTACTGAATGGGTGGAGCAGGAAGGGTGGAACAGAAAGGGGTGGAGCTGGAGCAGAGCTAGGAGGAAGTTGGTGAGAGTAGTTAGAGCTGGGGGAAAGAAGAAGTGGGCAGCAAGCTGTGAGTGAGTGTTTGTTTGTGGGAAGGCCCTACCGGGGGAAGGCTTGGGGATTGTGGTACCCTCTGCAGTGTTATTGTGTAGATTTCTTTATTGTTATGATGGATTTGGCTTTCTGGTGTTAGAATAAATGTTTTGGTTCTGTCTTCCTTGTGGAGAGTCTGTCACACATTGTGATTTAAACCTGGGAATATGCCTGCATATTCATAGCAGCTGCTGTGGGTATTATTGCATTGGTGAAATAGTCTTTCATTCTTGTCTGTCTTGATGCATGACATCAAAAGGGTGATGTCTCAGGGGCGGCTAGGTGGCGGGGGGCGGCTAGGTGGCGCAGTGAATAGAGCACCGGCCCTGGAGTCAGGAGTACCTGAGTTCAAATCCGGCCTCAGACACTTAACACAAAAAACTAGCCATGTGACCTTGGGCAAGTCACTTAACCACAACTGCCCTCCAAAAAGCAAAAAAAAAAAAAAGGGTGATGTCTTGACTTGCAAGTAAATTAGATCCTTGTTAACTATTGTCGTATTTCTCTTCTGTGCACTGTAGCCAAACTCTTCAAAAAGGCCATCTAACAATAGGGTGTCTCCACTTCCTTTTCTCTCATTTTCCTCTTACAATCTAGTTTCTGACCTTATCATTCCAGTAAAATTGCTCTCTCCAAAGTTACTAATGATCAGTCTCTTAGTTGCCAAATCCTATGACTTTTTCTCAGTACTCACTCTCCTTGACCTCTCTTCAGCCTTTGACACTGTTGATCCCTCTATCCTTCTTGACAATTTCTTCTCCCTTGGTTTTTGGGACTCCATCCTGGTTTTCCTTCTCTGATCACTATCCTTTTCTGACCTTCTTGCTGGACCCTTCTCTAGAACATGGCTTAAATCCTTTAAATGCTCCTCAGGGTCCTGTCCTAGGTCATCTTCCACTGTGCTTTTACCTTTTTTTGTATCCCTAGGTGCCTTATACATAGCAGTTACTTAGTAAATGCTTGTTGACTTGACCTAAGTATTCTTATTCCAAGTCCATTGCTCTTTCCATTGTACCATGATGCCTCACTTAAAATATTTGAAGGTAGCTGTCATATACTCTGCAAGTGTCCCCAAGGCTAACCATTCAGTCCTTGTATAGTAAAATTAATAAATGCTTGTTGGCTAAATGACTGACCAAACAGATCAGAACTCAAGTCCAAGAGATGAACAAGGGAAGCTGTGGTTTGATTTGCCCAAACATTTTTTCTTCCTGATGTAATACCCCAAAGGTGTCTCTAGTTCCTTTTAAGTTTATTGCTATATTTGTTCCCTCTGGGTAGATGGAATTTCTAGAGCAAGCCTGAAGAATATTTTGTTGTTATCCTTCTGACAAGGCTTTATATAATTTATCTGTAACATTTTTTTTCCCTTCCTCTCCAGGTCTTTTGATTGTTTTGTTCCAAAGATAACCCTTAAAATCCTGCACTGCTTCTAACTGAGTCTTTGGTCTTGAGCAAGCCACTCCTCCTCAGTTTCCTAATTTGAAAAAGGAGAGGGTCATATTAACTACTTTCAATAAATCAATCAATGAGTCACCAAGCACTTATTAATCACCTACAATGTCCTAGATGCTGGGGGTACAAAAATAAAAGGGAACATAGTCACTGGCCTCAAGGAACTTACAGGCTAGTTGGGGGGAGACCAACATTGCTCTAAGACTTTTGGGAGACCCTGCATCCAAAAGGGATCCAAATAGATACAAGGTGACTTGATGGAATTGAGTAGCAGCTTGGGACTCAGGAAAGGACTCTTGGGGAAGGTAGTATGTGATCCTAGAAGGAAACTGGAGATTTTCCGAGATAGAAGTGACCAGGGAGTATATTTCAGATATGTGGAAGAGCCAGGGCAAAATCACAAAGGTAGGATATAGAGTACTCTGTTTGAGAGACAGCAATTGCTCTAAAGTTTTGTGATTTGATGAAAATATTGAATTTCTAAACCAACAATTTTGGAGACAGATATTTTTTTGAGGGATTAAAAATCACTTGCTGTGCTGAATCCATCTGTGATTTTTTTCAAGATGGTCTAAAAATCAATGCTCTTGACTTCAGACTACTCTCCACCTGGATTGCTCAAGCAATTAATTTTTCAGGCTACTGAGGAACCCCAAATAAAGTTTTTGGATTTTCATAGGTGGGGGGTGGGTGGGTTTGGAGCAAAACAGAAACAACTGAAAACATGTCACTCAACTCAACTAGAATGTAACCTGAGGATAGTTTATGTCTGGTTTGAAAGGTGCATTACACATATTTATTTTGAAACCACAGACTATTCCTTTGCCTCTCATAACCCACTACAGGGTGACCACAAAGGTACTATATTGCTTAGCATATTAAAGTCATAGATACTATAACTAACATTCAGGGTGCTGGGAATAGCTTTCCCCAAACTGATTTATGATGCAGGGTAACCCACATGGACTGTTGTCTGAGAATAAGTATGACCAATTGCACCTGTATTCCTTCCTCAAAGCAAACAGTGCTGAAACCCCAGCTCAGCATAAGTCTACTCTCAGTTGTATTTGAAAGACATAAACCACAAACAGTTTTATGGAAAGAATTTATTTTAGTAGAATTGACATTCTTTTTTTGAATGGAGGGGCCAGGTATCTGCTTCTTCAAAGCCCAAGAAATAAGGGAGCCAAGAAATTACCAAGTAAGAAAAAGTCTGAGAGAGTTTAGAGAGGAACTGATCTGATGTTACTGTTTGACAGCTGAGGAAACTGAGGCTCAGAGAGGAGGATAAATGACTTACTTTAGGTCACCCAGCTGACTCCTTGGTCAGGGCTCAATCCACCATTGCACTGGGCTTCCCCACTTGGTGATGGGCAGGTTAAGCCTCATAGCTCCTACCTAAGTACCATTTATTTCCTTATAGAGTATTTCCTAGGTATTACTATCTCCTTACTCAGGTTTTCATGTACACACTTATCTGTTTACATATTGAATCCCTACCTTGTTTTCTCTACCAGAATGCAATGGAAGTTTGTTTTTTTGGGGGGGAAGGGAAATTGGGGTTAAGTGACTTGGCCAAGGTCACACAGCCAGTAAGTGTCAAGTGTCTGAGGTTGGATTTGAAATTGGGTCCTCCTGACTCCAGGGCTGGCGCTCTATTCACTGCATCACCTAGCCTCCCCAATGAAAGTTTCTTTAGGGTAGGGATGCCTTTTGATTTTGTCTCTGCATCCCCAATATTGCCTTTCACATAGCAGGCCTTTAATAGTTGTTTATTAGATTGGATTGGAGTTCAAATCTCTAGTTTGGAGGAAAGGAGTCTCTTAAGGAAGACATGATAATTGCTGGATTGGAAGGTGAAAGGGGAATCTGATTTCATTCTGCTTGGCCCTGGAGTGCAGGCAAAGCAGTTGATGGAAGTTGCTGAGAAGTATATTTCAGCTTGATATACAGAAAGACTTCCTAACAGTTAGGGGCATCTCAAAGTGAAAATGTGTTGCCTCAGGGGTTCCCTATCAGCAAATGGAGCCTTCTTGAAGCCATTGTAGAGAGGATTCCTGCTCAGATGGAGCTCTGGGGTCCTTTTCAATTATTTTGTGACCAGCTTTGTCTCAATGAAGTCCATTTTTGGGTTGTGTTTCCAAACTCCCCAGTTTAAGGCCAAAAAACTCCTTTTAATGTGAACTTTTTGAGAGGCAGCATAGCCTCGTTGATAGAGAACAGGCCTGGGAATCTGGAAGCCTGGACATGGAGTCCTGCTTCTGACATATACTAGTTATGTGACCCTGGGCAAGTCACTTAACGTCTCAGTGGCATGTTTCCCAGACAATAAATTGCAGAGAAATTTGCACTGTTAGAGGAAATTCCTCACCAGAGCTCCGTATGCTTGTGAAATCACAGCTCTACTTTAAAAACAACAACAAAAAAAAGAAATAGAAATTCTTATCTCTTTTGGTCTAGAGTTCACTATGATTCTCCTGGGACCTCAACACTAAGAAGAGATCTGTAGGGGTGAAATAAGAAACAAATGTCAGTTTAAGATTTCACAGGTGCTAAGAACTCCGGCCCAAGTGCTGAGGAGAGATCTATGGCCAGTAGGGCAAGGTTGGGTAGGACTTTTCCCTGGATACAATTCCTTTTAGTTTGGGTTTCCTTCACATCCCACATTCTTCTTTACCAGGTAATAGTATTTCATCTCAGCTGGTGTCATTGATTGATTGCTTATGTTCACTGTAATTTCAGGACTTTTTTTTTTTATTTTTACAGTTAGGGAAATTCTTTGGTCCTTTGGAATCATTGGAAGGACACAGAGAAACTAAAAGGAACCAGGTCTTTACTGTATTCTGGGAAGTGCGTGAATGGGGCTACAGAGTGGTGTGATTTGTGGCAGATATAAATGGGTTCTTGCAAGGAAATAGAATCTTTTTTGCTCCTCTTTTCTGCCCTCTGCTGCCAACTTCCTCTACCTCCTTTGGCTTACTCTGGCTAGCTGAGTGCTTGGTCAGGGGATTAATGAAACAAATGTGATATGGACTAAAAGAAAAATTATTTCCCACTTATTGAGATAAATTGTCATGATTTAATTTTCTAGGAAGCTGATTAAAGAGCTGTAAAGTCTACCTGCAGGCAGTGTGATGCAGTGGGTAGAGTGCTAAACCTGGAATCAGGAAGATCGAAGTTCAAATTCTGCTCCAGAGACTTTCTAGATGTACAAGCCTGGATAAGTCACTTCTCCTTTCCTATTAAGTGGGAATGATAATATTATCTGCCTGACAGAGTGGTTGTGGGGATCAAATGAAACGAGGCATGTAAAGTGCTGGGCAAACTCTGAAGCATTATAACAACTTCTAGTTATCACCTCTACTTATCCTGTATAGAGAAGAAAAATCCACGCTGGATAAAGAATCCAGAGCTGAATTCTTTGAAGCCCACCCTTAAATTCCCCTCCCTCCAGTCAGTGATGACCTTTCCCTACATGAATCTCACACAAAATTTTATTTGGTACTTCTTCAAAACATTTAAAATGTATTACTGTGGGTTGGCTGGGTGGTGCAGTGAATAGAGCAGCAGCACTGGAGTCAGGAGTCCAAATCCAGCCTCAGACACTTAACACAAAACTAGCTGTGTGATCATGGGCAAGTCACTTAACCCCAACTGCCTTACCTTCCCCCCTCCAAAAAGCAAAAATAAAATAAAAAAATGTAAAAACATGTATTATGGTGTATTACAGTTATCTGTGAGTTTGTCTGATTTCTTTATCAGTTCTAAGGGAAGCTTATGTGGTTTAGCCAGAGTCAGGAAGTTCAGTTCAGTTTAGTTATTTTTTTTAATTGTGTCTGACTCTTCTGTTTTGGCAAAGATACAGGCATGTTTTGCCATTTCCTTCTCCAACTCATTTTGCAGATGAGGAAACTGAGGCAAACAGGGTTAAATGACTTATCCAGGGTTACACAGCTAGCTAGTAAGCGTCTGAGGTCAGATTTGAACTTGGAAAGATGAGTCTTACTGATTTGAGGCCTGGTGCTCTATCTACTGGGCCATATCACTGAAGAGTCAGGAAAAATTTGGTTCAAATCCTATCTTAGACACTTAACTAACTTTGTGATCCTAGGCAAATTACCCCTCATCTCCTCATTTTCTTCATTTATAAAATAGAGATGATCATAGTAGCACCCGTTTCATAAGAGTGCTGTGAGGAGCAAATGAAATGATGCATGTAAAGTGCTTTGGAAGCTTTAGAGGGCTTCATAAATGTCAGCCATTATTATGAAGTCAGGGTGGCGTCTTAATTAAAATTTGCATCTCTCCTAGTACCCAGCACAGTGGGCTATACACAATAGGTAGATAATAAATGTTTATTGAATGGAACTTAATGCATCACATTCATCATTAGAAGTGAGTGGAACTGAGCGTGGAATCGTTTATTTTTTGGTACTCTTGTGGTTTCTAGGATCTGAAGCAAAGAGATAGTCTTGGAGGCTGCCTCTTAAGACTTGCCTTCAAAAAGTTTGATATCAAACAGCCACCTTTGCTAAAGAACACTACACAGGGTTCTGGAAATAGGGAGCTCCTTGAACTCTATCGAAGAAAGATTGGAGAGTAAGCTACATTTCCCACAAACTCTTGGTGAACCTTGTCTGATAGCAGCTATTCCACATGCTGCAGTCGATGTGACCTCCATTTGTCTTTCAGATTCGAAATATTCCTCATGATTTAGAGCATTCATTGCTTCCTTTTGCTGTCAGGGAAATGAAGGAAATACATTTCAGTAGCACTTTCCTGAATGTACTTATCTCCAGCCACTGCTGTAAATATGCAGTGATCAGATTCTCCTGGTGCCTAATAAATCAAGACCTCTGGCCAGTTACTTCACCTGTGTCTTATGAAGAAATAACCCACTCCCCAAATGATTCTGTGCATTTCATGATAGTCCCCTTTCCAGTCAGATTGGGAGAATAATCAAATTAAAGGTGGGGTTTTGAAATACTAATTTCAGAATTTTGTTGACAGATAGCAACAAAGGCTTGGAGAACTAGTGGTGAGGGTGCCTCCAAGGGTGAAGAGAGAGATAGCTTGCTCCTGGCTGGGTGGGGCTCCAGGGAGAAGGGTAACCAGGAACAAACACGTTAGATGATCAGAGAGAGGTCAGCTGGGCAGTAGAATGTAAGCTCTTTGTAGGTAGGGGTTATTTTCTCTTTTGTCTTTAATATCCCTAGCTAGTGAGTAATTAATTCTTACTGATTTGTATCAGCAAGTAGCTAGTGAAGAGACTTCCTCTAAGCAGAGGAAGACAGTGTTCTGATTCCTAGGGCATTGTTCTCCCCCCTCCCCCTCATCTACTACAACTTTTTTTTTTAAACTAAGACTAGTCATTGGCATTTTCTTTTCATTACTGGGTTATTGTTGTTTTATTTTTTCGAATTTTATTTATTTATTCGAAATGTCTACACCACATGAAATCTGCAAGTTTGAATGAATGGCAAACTTCAGTTGGAAGAATGGACAGAGAAGAGAATAGCTTCCTTTTTTCCTTTCTCCCTCCCTCCTTCCCTCCCTCCTTCCCTCCCTCCCTTCTTCCCTCCCTCCCTCCCTTCCTTCCTTCCTTCCTTCCTTCCTTCCTTCCTTCCTTCCTTCCTTCCTTCCTTCCTTCCTT